>PVKU01009802.1:0-58601 GCA_004027475.1 Anoura caudifer | reverse complement strand
TTGCTTCTCAAAATTTAATGTGTATATAAATCTCCTGGGGATTGTGTTAAAATTAGATTCTGATTTAGTAAGGCTGCAACCTACTCTCCTAACAATCTCCTAGGTGATGACAGTGCTGCTTGTGGAATAGCAACACACAGGCTAATGATGAGAGTGGGTTGGGCTAGGGTGGTAACAATGGAGATGAGAAATGGTCTGACTAGGGATGTGACCTGAAGGTAGACCCAAAGGGCTGGCTGAGGAAGGAGAGGCACCGGGATGACTTCTAAGTTTAAGGGATGACAAGACTGTAGGGGGAGCTGGTTTCAGGGGCAATATCAGATGTTCAGTTTGGATGAAACAATTACAGTCCAAACAGAGATGATCATTAAATGCTATGGGAAATAGCAGGTTTATAAATCATATGCATTGTTACTAGATACTAAAATTCTTATGTTTCTGTGAACCACAACTATGAGGCTCTTCGTAAGTGTCTTGGAATTTTTTTCGCTGTATTAAAAATTTAAGCAATTCAAAGGGCCTTATTGACTCATGCTGCAAATTCTCCCTCTGCTTCTCTGTATTGAAAATAATAAAATGAGCAGTGTTTTCCTGCCCTAATACCAACGTTCTTTGCTGTGAAATTGACATGGTATTTATTGTGCAGATCATTAGAGCTGTTCCTAGAAGCTGGCATGTGCACCACTGTGCACCCTTAAACCATATGATACTCAGGCACCCTTTAAGAACAGAGTTAGATTTTGAAAAATAAAATTTTCAGCACCTGTCAATTTGGGTAGATGCCTCTAAAAGATGAATTACCTAATTTTCCTTGGCTACATAGGCAGTTTTATGGTATGACTGATTATTATTTCTTTCCTGGGCTAAATTATGCAAATTTAGTTTTGTCAAATTATGAAAGTTTGCATGGAAGTCCATCCTCATTGATTTCTGTATTACAATGATTTTAAACTTTTTTCACTTGATGGAACATACTATATAAACGAATTACTAAAATTTTGTGGCATAACAAAAAAGCTATTTTTTGCCCATCAGAAAAAAAAGTATAATTTTGATCAGTTTACAAACAAAAAATAGTAATTATTTTTGACCCTTTTTGCTGCAGTGACTTTTTTAAAAATTGGGTGCCTATCCCTGTATATAAGGATATCTCATTCCAAGAATTAACCAGTTGGAGGCATCCTTGTTATGCAATGTGACCAATGAGTTGTAACTCTGTTGTATGTCGTATGCATTTATTGTTCGAGACAGGGTAGTCACACAGCACAATTATTGTTTTGTTGTCATTTTTTATTTGACAATTTAGGAAAAAGAGGTCAGCGTCCCTGACTGAATAGTCAGGTATTCATGTTTTTAAAATTCTTCCAGCATCCTGACTGAAACTCAATGCTTTATCACAAGGAGTGGATGTCATATACAGGGTCCAGCACAAGTAGCCCCCCTTTTTTATTACAAACTATTTTATTACAAAATGATAAGCATGTAATTCTGTAACATAACAATATTCATGCAAGCACACCATATGACACTTTAGGGGAAATATTCAAATTAAAACTATGAATTATTATACCCATATTATTACCCCACCAACCACACTCAAGCAGGAGTTACTTCTGCCTGACCCTGTAGTAGAATAGGGTGGTGCAGAGAGTGTGTTTACTTATAATTTCCTTCAGCATCAACCATATTTAGTCGGGGCCTTACCCAACTTGTGTTCCGAAAGGAAAGCACTGGAAGGGGTGTGAGCTGGAAACAGTGCCGCCCCCCTGCTCTCACGTGAGATGCTGCAGAAATGCAAATTAGCCAGAGAAAAGTTTAAGACTTGAGGTTGCAACATTTCATATATGTTAATAGACCTTTAAATAAAACACAGGTGTCCCTAGCACTGCTTGGGTGCTTACTAAATGAAATAAGGTTTACGAGAGATGGTCGGCTCTCAGGAAGGGGTGAAATGCAGGCAGCACAGGGCAGCGTCGGTTTACCAGACTGTTCATCCTGTGGAACACGTGAGCAGTCACTTCACCGTAAGCCAGAATCTTTATAGAGAGCCCCGTTTCGTTTTTCTGAATGTTGAACAATAAAACCATGTTTGTTTTATGATGAAAAAAGTGGGCAGGGGAGGAAGGATGTGCTGGTAATTATGTTTTTGTAAACAAGACTCTGAGCAGATGGAAATGAAGCCACATCAGTTGAGAGGGATGAGAGGAGGTCTGAGGAGGGCCACTCCCATGGACAGTGTTAAGGTAGTCAGCACTGATGTCTGGACACCTGTTGATCTGGAGCCCTGGGCCAGGACTGCTGTCTTATATGACAATTAAGCTTTCCGTCGGTTTGAAGAGTGTGATGGCTAAAGAAAGCGGTGCTGTTCTCTGCACTTGATGTGGTCTGTAGGCCTGTTTTTAAAGTGCTTATTTTAAATTTCGGAATCTAAATCTAGGTATAGTTCTTGTTTGAATTGGTTCAGATATCTCAATCTTTCCTACTGTTATATACATTTTTAATATAATAGATTAACTACTTTATAATACAAAATGTAGCTTTTGCATTTTAAATTATGAAACTAATTCTTACCTTTTCCTTTTCCTAGGAGCACTGAATCAAAAAAATTGGGGAAAGAAATATCCAACATGTAATAGCCCCAAACAATCTCCAATCAACATTGATGAAGATCTTACACAAGTAAATGTGAATCTGAAGAAACTGAAATTTCAGGGTTGGGATAAATTATCTTTGGAAAACACATTCATTCATAACAATGGGAAAACAGGTAAAATGTTTACATTTTGATTATGACTTTAATATGTTCATTTTACCTAGAGTATATTTAGATTAGTTTCATTTGATTTTTCTTTAATGTACTAATGAACTGGATAGAATCTGTATGTAGAAGAAACCCAATAGAGCCTGAAAAATTGGAAGTTAAAACAACATTTTGAAATGTGTACAAATAAACAGAATGGCCAACGTTATTATGTCATGTTCTCCAATATTGTAGCAATAATGTCTCCACTAGGAAATGTGATAAATATAATGTAATATATAATTAATGTAATCTAATAATTCAGTCACTGGTTAATCACTTAGTCAATCAGGATTTTCCTTTCTTGGGCATTATAGTCTGATGTATCTGCTCAGCCTCATACTATAGTCAATAATTGGATAAGAAAAAAGTAATTGCCTATAAATGAATTTCAGAAAAGAAATTGCTAGACTTTTTATATAGAAGTTTAGAATTACAGATGGTCTTTAGAAAGCACTGTCTAAGTGCTCTTTCTTGAGACTATCTTTTTATTTTTTTAAGATTTTACTTATTTATTTTTAGAGAGAGGGGAAGGGAGGAAGAAAGAGAGGGAAAGAAACACCAATGTGTGGTTGCCTTGCGTGCCCCCTACTGGGGACCTGGCCTGCAACCCAGGCATGTGCCCTGACTGGGAATCAAACTGGTGACCCTTTGGTTCACAGGCCAGCATTCAATACACTGAGCCACACCAGCCAAGGCAAGACTATCTTTTTTTTTTTTAAACATGAAAATATAATACCATAAAAATTCTAATAAATGATAAATATACCAGATAATTTTAAAAATGAACACCTTTTGTTTTCTGATATAGTTTAAATTAAATTATATGTATATCAGGAAGTAAAAAATATGCTCATAGGGGAATATTAGAAAACATATTCAATATTATGACAGTAGCTATGTTGATGTGGTTTATCATAGTGAATTTTTTCAATATTTTTCATAGTTTGGTAATATAATTATTTGAATATAGCAGTTTAGTTTTAAATCTCATGAGGATAGGAATTTTCTACATCAGTGCCTAATGTATAGTAAGTACTCAGTAAGTACTATATTTTGCCGTGTATAATGTGCATGTTTTTGTCCAAATTTTTGAGGGAAAAATAAGGATGTATATTGTACATAGTGAGTGCTAAAATATCGGTATGCATTGTACATGGGAGCACATTATACACAGCAAAATACAGTATGTATTGAATGAAAAATTAAGAACAATATCTCATATTACACTATATTATTAATTAGATTCATAAAAGTATATATCCCAAAACTTGATATTTTCAGTACCACCTTTGAAGGCTGTTACATAGCAGTGAGACATATCACCTTCACAATATTTTCTAAGTGGAGTGAGGTCAGTACTTGATCTTCAGAGCCACATCTTTGAGTCCAATGCTGGCTTTTAAAGTAGAGTGTGAAACCTTGGGCAGGGTACTCTCCGTGACTCAACTTCATTATCTAAAATATGGATTAGAATACTGTCTCTTTCCTAGGATATGTGAGTATCAAATATTTAATACATGTAAATTACTTAGTGGAATGCATGGCACATTGTGATGAATAAATGTTGATTATTGTTATTTTGTTGTTCTTGTTGTTATTATTTATATTATTAACAGAAGTTGATATCTCTAGTTGTCTGGCTAGTATGTTGGATTCAGTCTCTAACACCAACAGTGGTTTCTTTCTCATGGAACAAAAACTATTTATCTTATTGAGAGACATTAAAATCTTTCATTCAAGAGAACCATTAATCTCCAGATAACTGTTAAAATAGTCAGATAATGTTTGCCTTGGAACTCCAATTAGGAGAATTTAAGATTTTGAAAGCTGTCATTGAGAGTTCAAACAAGAGATAGTTAAAATCCCTTCAATGGAAGTGGGTTTCTGCCTTTCTTGCCACAGCCCAGAACAGACATTCTGGAGCTTTATGAAACCTGGGGGCATGTGTGGAGGAATAAGGAGGTGGGACAGAAACAGCAGCCTGATAAGGAGCAAATGAACTGAAAGTGAGAAGGGGGGAGCACGCCCACGAGAAGAATTTTCTTCTTTCTACTCTTCTGTTCCTTCTCCTTTCACTCTCTTCCCTCACTACCATCAAATGCCTCAGGGAAGCAGAGCTTTGAGGAAACTGCCAGCTCAGGACACCAAACAAACACAGCAGGTAGACTGGCTGGCTGACTTGTGCTTATTTTAAGGGTTCCACAGCAGTTAAGGTCTTCAGTTCAGTTTATATTTTGGGCAATAAAATACATTAAGTATATTGTAAAGAGTTACAAGTTCAGCTTTCAAAATGTCAACCTAATTTTTTAAATTTATCACATGAACTATTTTTAATATACCTATAATAGAAAAAATTAGTTGCAACTTGTAATTTTGATTTTTAGAAATTTAGATGAAATTTTATTGTGTGTGTGTTTTAGTGGAAATTAATCTCACTAATGACTACCGTCTCAGTGGAGGAGTTTCAGAAACGGTGTACAAAGCAAGCAAGGTAACTTTTCACTGGGGAAAATGCAATATGTCATCAGATGGATCAGAACATAGTTTAGAAGGACAAAAATTTCCCCTTGAGGTAAGTCTCTAGTTCTGCTATTACTACTTCATTTTATAAATCATTGAGATTTTATTTAGTGTATAATTTTATTAATTTGTTATCAAATTTCATAATATATACAGTTATTTTTTTTACTTTGTAAATATCTGTTTTTCTTACTAGACTAAGCACAATAACACCCAAATTTGTTTTTTCTCTCCCACATAACCCAGAGTACCAAACTATAGATGATCAATAAATGTCAATGAGTAAATGAGTAATAGAATAAATATATAAATGAATTTTTCCATATCCCCTAGATAAAAAGGGAGAACATTTTATTAATATACTGGAAAATAAAGGAAATATAAATTATGAGAAAAATGTTCTGCTTTATAATTTTCTAAATAAATATAATTATTATAAATAAGTGTAGGGTGAAATAAACATTTTCATGCATGTCTGGAGAAAGTATAAGTTGGTAGACTTTCTGGGATATGATTTGCTTGTTTTTATTAAAAACTTGAAATATTTCAGTCTCAATACTCATTATTTCAATTTGTAGCAATTTGGTCTAAAAGATAGTTGGACATACTCAATATATATGTTAAAAGATTCATTTATAGTAATAAAAAGTTGAATAAAAGGAAATGATTGAATATATTATGATGGAATATTATTATCTTCTGAAGTCATTTTTAAATGTTTTACACAAATATGGTTTATTATAAGATAATGCTTTTTAATTTTTAAAGGTATTAATGCTTTTAAAAGCAATATAAAATATTGAACATGGTATTATTATATGAACTTTATAAAATATGAAAAGTACTGACTGAGAATAAAGAGTGTGAATCAAATAGACTAGGTTTTAATATGGACTTTACTATCTTGTTATTAGCTTAAGATAAGAGATTATACAAATTATTTACTTTACCTGAGGTTCCAGTTTTTTCTGTAAAATTGACATAATGGTAGTAGCTGCTGCCTTGTGAAGTTATTATGAGGGTTAAATGGGAGAATGAATTATTACTGGTATAAAAATAATTGATGGAATAAGAAAATATTAGCAATGATTTTCTTTTTGTAATGGCATATATGTGCCCTTCTACTTGAAAATCCTTGTACTTTTTAAATTAATGTACTATAATGAAATTGTATTAGTTTATAATCCAAATTGATATTGATAATAAAAATAAGAATAAAGTGAGTTATGTTTTAAAGGACTAAAAATCATTTTTAATGTGAATAAACACATTCAGATTTAGAGCTTATAATTTATTTTTAAACGTATTAAATGTCCTTAAAGAAAACAATTATCAAATTTGCATTACAAAATAAATAAAATTTATTTAGCACATAACATTCTTATTTCTGAATGTTTAGCTCTCTCCGGCGTCATCTCTCCTCTCTGTTACACATGCTCAGCTGAAATCAAAACACAAATTACTCCCCATTTTCTGCATGTCTCATATTTGCTTGCCTATTGGCCTTTCCACAATATTTATTTAGAACAAAGATGAAGATCAAAGATGATGTATTATAGAATTGTACACTTGAAGCCTATATAATATTTATTAATCAGGCCACCCCAGTAAATATAATAAGTTTTTTTAAAAATTAATAAAATCCTGGTAAAAACATAAACCCTGACCTTCAAAATAAATAGTACAGAATCTGTGCACAATATCTTATACACACATATACACATATATGTGTGTATAAGATATATACATATATTTCTTTTAAAAGGCCCTTTGTAGTTTGTTTGTTTGTTTGTTTGTTTAAACTCTCTCCATGTCACTCTGCAAGCAAGAAAGTGAGGGACATCCTCAATTTGCTTTTTTCTGGTCTTCCACATTCTTCAATCAAGTCTTCTCCATCCATTCTGTCCCTAAATGATGTCAGAGAAAAGTTCCAACCACCTTTGGCTCTTAGCTGGCTTATCGAATGTTTCTGAACTGGTCTCCTTTTCTTTACTATTAATCTCTTCCACATCACCCCTTCTCAGAGTCCTGCCCACTCCTTACCTTTTTAAATGAAGTGCATCAGGACTTGCCATTGTTTTCGAGACCAAACTGCAGACAGGGATTGCCTTGCAGACCTTCCTGGTGTGGCCCTGCCTTCTCTCCAGCTTTATCTGTCCTTTCTGTTACACATGCTCAGCTGAAATCAAAACACAAATTACTCCCCATTTTCTGCATGTCTCATATTTGCTTGCCTATTGGCTTTTCCCAAGCCAGACCTCTGACTTGAACACACACTCACTCCTCTGCCTTTTCACATGTGAGCTTTTTAAGTGCTCATTTTGGGCTTAGCTTAGAAATTTTCTTTTTGAAAGGCTTTGTTGATCACTCAAGGCAGGAGCCACTGCCATTTTCTGCTTCACACCCGCACTTTCTCTGATCACAGCCCTAAGTGTACATTAATCTTCTCAGAAGCTGTCTGCTCTTCCCTTAATTATACTTCGAAACAAGCTGACTTACCTCATTTCCAAGCCCACGACCTGAGGAGCACCAAGCTATAAATGAGACTGGAGGCTGTTATCGACAGATATGTAGACCAAAGTAGCAATTAACAAGGTGTAGCCTCACAGCTGGAGAGGAGACTTAGAATAAGGAACTTAAAACTCTTGGTATTTTTAGATGGAAGCAAAGTCCTTAGGAGTTTTACTATTAATAGAGTGCAATGTCCAAAAACAGTTACTAGGACCCTCAAGAAAGGCATATCCAGTCAAGAAATAATAAAACTATATTTGAAAGAATAACAGCAAAATAATTGAAATAACATTTGATCATTTATTACTTTTGATAATTTCTCAAATTATTACTTCATTGTTGTCTGTGGTCATTCTGAAAATGATCATTTTGGTTCTAGGTATGTCTAACTTGTGTTTCCTTCCTCATTGTAGATGATAAATGATAGCAAATGCAGTGTGCATATATATAATTGGTAAAATATTTTCAAAGTATGCAAAATATAGAGTTTTACAGTTTATAGAATTTTTCACATAGAATTGATCAAATTGGTAAATTATTTTATTGACTCTTGTGCAGCTTTTCTATATAATAAAAACATCATTTTTACATGTATAGATGCAGATCTACTGCTTTGATCCAGACCAGTTTTCAAGTTTTGAAGAAGCACTTAAAGGAAAAGGAAAAATAAGAGCTTTATCCATTTTGTTTGAGGTAATAATTATACATAGATTTAACACATTAACTTCATTCCTTTTTTAGTCCCATGAAGTATTGATGTGAAATATCAAAACATATGTTGGAACACATAGAAGAGCTCACAAGTCAATGATAACTGTTGGCTGTTTTCAAAATGAACAGCCCCTTGTCTGGAAAGTTGAAAGAGGACTCTTGTATTCATTTATTGGGTACCTCTACTCCAGCAGGAGCAAACTCTTTTGCACCGATTTGTGTATTTGTATATGCAAAGCATCATAATGATTCATGACTATGAATCATGACATTTTAAAATGTACTTTTCTCGGCAGAAAATTTAAAAATTTAAGAGGTTTTGTTTGCACTTTGCTGTGAAAAAAAGTGAACATTTGGAAGACATTCCTTTTGAAAACTTAAAACGGAAATCACTAATCTTTACATTTTAACTGAACAGTTAATCAAATATTTTATTCCATTTTTAAAAATGTCATTTTTAACAGGTTGGAATAGAAGAAAATGTGGATTACAAAGCAATTATTGATGGAGTTGAAAATGTTAGTCGTTTTGGTAAGCTATTTGGTGAAATCCCTTCCCAGATTTGTATGCGTATGAATGTTTACAATATTACAAAAATCAGTTGTTCCAAAAGAAGAAAGGAGCAAAGTCTCAATTTTCACATTTGATGATTTATACATTTTACACTAAAGCACAATTTTCCCTAAATTTTTTTCATATAAAAAAATCATAAAATATTAATCGACGTAGGAAGCTGAAGTTTTATTTTATTCTTGAAAATAATCTAATTCCGTAATGAAATCAAGATTTATTCTGTCTCTTCATTGTATATCTGTTAAAGACTCTAAGTCATAATTTGAAATTAGTTGATTTTATAAAAATTGTGCTTTAAGGTCAAAAGAGGAACTTCTCCCAAGTTAAAAATTTGTACCCTGGTGGTTTCCTTGATAAGCTATACCAGTATGACAAAATGAGGGTTTTGGAAGAAGGTAATTGCTTACCTGGAAGATGTGGTATGCTTTGATAGTGTTCTCCCTCCTCTCTCATGGCTCTTGTAATTTGTCACATATGCTTTTGACCTTGGCAAAAGAAAACAAACATATTGTTATTTTATTTTTATTAGTCACTCACACATGGAGTACTAATGTTATCCTGAATTACCCATAAAATGATGATAATTCCTCCTTCATAAACTGCAAATTTGAAATCCAACACAAAATTTATTTAAACCCTTTCTTTGAGAGTAGAAGCTGGCCTAGGATTGATTTATCATTGCCAATTGCATGCGAAGACCTGAATTGTCTGAATATTTGAGACCTCAGGAGTATATGAATTCCTGCAGTGTGGCTTTAATTTTTAAAATTTTTTGAAAGGTGCAATCAAATGCAAGATGAAGCTAGTATCTCCTTCTAACCAGACTGCAGAATTCAACATTGAATGCCATAAGCCACATTTATTTTTTTTCTCATTTAGTAATAAAGTGGATACTGTCAAAACCGAAAGAAGGCAGCTAAGATGAATTTCTACATTTAAAATTGTATATAAAATGAATTCTGAATATTCTCAGGTTTTGCATCAGCCTATGGGGACAAGAGCAATGCTGACACTGGATTGTTAGTGCTGACTGTGTAACTGGGCCTCTAAGGCCACTTTCTCTCGAAGACTCTTCAGTTATTCCTGAGGGACTCTGGCAGGGTGCTCATATGAGCTTAGCAATCGTTTGCTCATGTTCTTTAATTAAAGTGCACTTTCTAATATCTACTACTTTCAAGCCACTGAGGGATGTGCTCCGTCAGAGCCACTGGTGCTACATAATCCCCTCCCTGAGAAGATGGATTCCCTAAGAGCATGGTTGTGTCTAGGTCCTGGCTCTTACCTCAGCAGCAGAACTAATATATATGTTAGCTGGTTTTCTGACTGGCTGGGAACATGTGTTAGTCTGCCCTCCATTCTCCATCTACCGTCTGTCTTTCTACCCTGCTACTTGTGCACCAATTTCCTCCCTCCCGTTTTTCCAGCTCACCCACTAGATACTTAATGTTTCAATACACTCAGCAAGGACACCTAATTTTTATGGTTGGTAAGTGGTAGAACCAGAATTTAGATCCTAGTCTGTCCACACAATTTATTCCATTATATGCTGGAGATTTCTATTAGTTATATGTTTCAGAACACATAGGAAACATGTTTCAATTTTACTTGAATAGTTTTTAAATGCCATCTGTTTGAACTGAATAAGTGAAGCCCTCCTAAAGTTCAGTGCTTCCATTTTGAGAGTTCTTGTATTAAACCCATTTTCTAGTCTAGAATATCCCCCCCCCATGTCTGATAAACTGCAGTCTTCCCCATGTTTGCTCCCAGTCAATGCTTCTGGGAACCTGGAGGCTTGAAGGTCATGCCTGTCCTTAGTCAGTGACTCCAGAACTGCAGCTCAACTCCCAAATCCTGCTCCATATTCTCCATAAAATGTGAGTTATCCAAAACACAACACTTCGCAATCATCATGCAGATTATAAAATCTGTTTTATTATATGTCGCTGGTTGCTCATTTTTTTTTCTATTTTTTTCTATAAGACACAAACCCATTTCTCTTTACTTCCCTTACCCCCACCTTTCTTTCTCTTTCTCCCACCATCCCTACTCTATGTTAGGTGTTGTCCTGTCCATGGTATGGTGAGAAAGAGAGTGATGTGGCAGCCATCTAAGATAATATATTACTATCTTCCAAGCAGAGCCCACAAAGAAAAGAGAATTGTCCACTGAACTCTTTCAAATTTCGAGGAAGAGACACACCTCAGATAGCATCATTAGTAATCCTCAAGTAGGAATTCTCATTAGCATGACTTGTGGTGCTTTCTTAGCCACAAATTCAGCCCAGGAATGTCTATATTGAAAAAATCCTCCCTGGCTGGTGTAGCTCAGTGGATTGAGGGAAGGCCTGCGAACCAAATAATCACGGTTTGATTCCCAGTCAGGGCACATGCCTGGGTTGCAGGCCAGTTCCCAGCAGGGGACACATGAGAGGCAACCACACATTGATGTTTCTCTCCCTCTCTCCTTCCCCTTCCCCTCTAAAGATAAAATAAATAAAATCTTAAAAAAAAAAGAAAAAATCCTCACAGGTAGTGTTAATGTAGCTCCATCTTAAGCTCATAGTCCTAAGTAATAAGAGTTGGTTTCAAGTATTTAGTGGTTCTTGCCTAGTGCTTGGCCATGTTGTGGTACTTATCTCCCTACCTTTCAACCTCCTCATCTTTCTCCCTCCTACAGAAAACAGATCTGATTGATTGGTTAGTCACCAGTTTGTATGTAGGTACTGATTGAGTGAATGAATGATTGTTCTCAAATAGATTAACTTTTGCTCAAGTGTGATTCTCTCTTATGTTAACAGTAGTGATGTAATTCAGATAAAACATATATTTTTGCAAGCCACAAATAATCCCCACCTTAATTCAATTTTCTCATAAAATGGTGGTGTAATTGAAAAGCTATCACAATGGAAAAGTCTTGAGAAATCCAAGACAGAAACTTAGGACATGCACATAAATTCAAAAAAGAAACGGTACAAAATTCATTGATAAATTCACTCATTCATAAGCGAGACTAAACGAGTGCTGTTGAGGCTCCTAGGGAGGAAGAATGGATTCCATACTGGGGTGGGGCAAGGAGAAATCAAAACTGCCTTCTGACTCTTTTTAGTTCTTCTCAAATTTCTTTTTCTATTTCAAGAAAATTCCCTCTCATCCCCATTCAGATCTTGCTACCTTTTTTATTTCCTGACCTCTATGTCCCCTTGTGTTATTTTATTTCCCACCTAACTTAGCAGTGAGTCGCTTTCTGTAACCTTCCTCAATTACTGCGCTTCACATCCACATTTCCACAGAACATTTGAAGATAAATTTTGTCTTCAGAGAAAAAGGAAAAAAGTCTAGTCCAATGATGTTTAAAAGGGAGATAATTTTATCACAAAAACATGTGTGAAAAACATAAATCTGAAAATGAAAAATATTCACTTATCAAAAGTAAGTATTTTCCTATTCCAAAGAACTTAAATTTGAGTCAATATGGATAATGTCATCCTGACATTGGCAGAGAGGAAGACATCCTTTGGAAGTTACTAATTAATCCATAAACCAAACAGAGATAGAACTTTCCATTGGATTAAAAGTAGATTTAGGTTGTATATGGCCAACACTATCAGTTCCATCAAATAGATTTTTATTTCTAGCATTCACTCTTAAATTCAGACTTGAAGCAGTTATCAATAGCTTTATTAAGTTCATCCTTCCTGCCCTGGCTGGTGTGGCTCAGTGGATTGAGCGTGGGCTGTGAACCAAAGTATCGCTGGTTTGATTCCCAGTCAGGGCACATGCCTGGGTTGCAGGCCAGGTCCCCAGTAGGGGGCACCTGAGAGGCAACCACACATTGATGTTTTTCTCCCTCTCTTTTTCCCCTGTCTCCCCCTCTCTAAAATAAATAAATAAAATCTTTAAAAAATTTAAAAAAAGATCATCCTTCCTTCAAATGTTTCTGAATTGCAGAAAAATTAACATTCCATAATTGAAGTGGAATTTTTTTTTTACTCTTTTCTGGGTATAGTTAGTATTTGCATAGAGTTTAGAGCTGGAATAGACTATTAAGATCACCTCTTCCAGTCATTTCATTTTATAATGAATAAAGTGGGATTTAAAAAGACTAAAATCTTGCAAAGGTTTCACTCCACTTGGTGTTTTCAACCCTGGCTGCATTTTGGAATCATCTAGAGCATATTTTTTAAAATGCAGATGCTCAGTCCCCCACCACTAGGGATTTGAATTTAAATGGTCCAGTTGGGACCTTGGATGTTGGTATATTTTTTAAGGCTTCCTGGATGATATAAATAAAGGGTGAATAAGGTGCTCCACACTGTGCTACCTCACTTACACTAGATTAAATTGGCTTTGGGGACTATTTCTTAATGACCTAAATCAGTAGCTGGAGCAGACGACATGAACAGGGCTGGGCAGTTACGAGAATGGGAGAACAAGTTATATGCATGTAGCACTGGGAGGCAGATCGCTGCTTACATGAGTGAGGACTGGCGCACAATTAGCTAAATGACCAAGGCAGTGCTATTGGACATGCTGCTGGGAAGATGTGAAAACAAAAATGGGGCTATTTAGGGAGTCAGGTAAGTCAGATTGTTTTAGGATTCTAAGGCCAGATGAAACACGGAGGAAAGCTCTACCGATGTTTCTGTAGGAATTCTCTGTTTTGAATACAAGTTGTATGTACTTGTGTATCTAGCAAGATTAAATTAATATTTATTATTGCATTGTGTGTGTGTATTCCAGAATATATTTTCCATTCTTTGTCTTGCCTTTTTACTCTCTTACCACTCTTAATAGTGATTATTGATGAAAGATCCTGATTACCACATATTAAAATTCATCGTTTATCCTATATAGATAATGTATTCTGTGTGCCATTTCAGAAATCTCAATGTATCATAAGATTATAAAGATAATTTTCTCCCTTTTTCTCTAAAAGTTTTATTATTCTTTTCACATTTAGGTCTATAATCTATTTACAACTGATTTGTGCAGTGTATTCGGTGTGATGTAGCAAATCAAGATTTGCTTTGTTCCATAAAGATATTCAATTGACACAGCACTGTTTATTGAAAATGCAGTCCATTCCAACTACAGAGTAATTTTTTGTCATAAATCAAGTGACAGTATATGTGAGGGTTTGGATTGTCCGTTCTCTTCCATGTGCCCTTTGTCTATTTTCCGTGAAGATCTCACTATCATGATTTCTACAGCTTTATACACTAGGTCTCACTATCTAATAGTGAAAGTTCACCAGCTTTATTATTGTTTGAAGGCATCTTAATTTTTTTCAATTACAGTTGACATTAAATATTATAGTAGTTTCAAATGTATAGTATAGTGGTTAGACATATGTAACTTATGAAGTGTTCCTCTCGATAAGTCTGCTACCCACCTGGCACCATACATAGTTATTACAATATTATGGATTATAGTCCATATGCTGTACTTTACCAACCCATGACTATTTTGTAACTACTGATTTGCACTTCTTAGTCTCTTCACCTAACTTTTCTTTGTATTTCCAATTAAATTTTAAGATCAGCATGTCAGTTCACCCCACACAAACACAGACACATATACACACACAAGCAGACAAACCCTCCTGGGACTTCAATTAAGATTTCATTGACTCCATAAGTTAAGTTGGAGAAAATCAACACCTTCACTATAATAAAACTTCTTACTCATAAACATGGTATTTTTCATTTATTAAAAATTTTATCCAATTCCTTGAAGAAAATTATATAATTTTAAATATAGATATTATACACAGGAGTCATTAGATTTACTTGTATTTGATATTTTTTTATTATTATATTGTTTTAAATTTTATTTTCTAGTCTTTGATATTGTTACATAGAAGTAGAATAAATTTTTGTACATTGGTTTTTTTATACAGTGACTTTACTAAATATACTTATGAATTCTAATAGTTTGTATTTATTCTAATAGTTTTTATTTACATGCACAGTCACATTATTTGCCAAATATGATGCTATCATTTATTTCTTCCCATCTATATGAATTTTTGTTCTTCCTTAATTACAATGGCCCAGTCTTCTACTTCAGTGTTGGTATAAATTGTGATAGCAGGATATCCTTGTCTCATTTTTTATTTCCAGGGAAAAGCTTTTAATAAATCATCATTAATTGTAATGTTTATTATGGGCTTTTGAAGATAAGCATCAGAATATGATTTTTTTTTTTGTTTTCCAGTAAGTGTATTAAATCTTATGAAATGTTTTTCCCATATTTATTGAAATGGCCATGTAATTTCTAAATATCTTTTATATGTAAAATAATCCTTCTAGCATCATGCTGCTGTAAACATGAAGCATCTAACACTACATAGTAATATATGTAAGAAAATTAGGAGGATTCCAGTTTTATCGCCATTTCTAAAACATATCCAAAGTATCCTCAAAATTTCATTACAGATTAGATAAATAACATAATTTCATTCCTGATTAGATATGTAATAAAATTTGATTTCTGACTATATACATAAATGGAAAGCATATGTATATCTCTGTTTCATAGAAGTTTAGAACATTCAGTTGCAGAGTTGGGGCTCCAGCTGAGATGTATATATTATTATTTTGTAGGGAAACAGGCTGCGTTAGATTCGTTCATATTGCTGAACCTTCTGCCAAACTCAACTGACAAGTATTACACGTACAACGGCTCGTTGACCTCTCCTCCCTGCACAGACACTGTTGACTGGATCGTTTTTAAAGATGCAGTTAGCATCTCTGAGAGCCAGGTAATCTTGGAAACTCAAACAAATGCAGTAATTTCAAGGGAGGTAAAAAAAGATTTTCTAAGCTTTATTACAGAATATGTTTTAATGCATTTTACTCCTGCCCTTGAAACATGTATGCTATGTTATATATTAAATTATGTTCTCTTTAGTTGGCTGTTTTTTGTGAAGTTCTTACAATGCAACAGTCTGGTTACGTCATGCTGATGGACTACTTACAGAATAATTTTCGAGAGCAACAGTACAAGTTTTCTAGGCAGGTGTTTTCCTCTTATACTGGGAAAGAAGAGATTCATGAAGCAGGTATGTACTGAAATATTTTTCTACAGCTCAAAGAGTCAGCATTGTAGGAGATGGTGTGGTACAATGGGAAACATATAAGACATACATGTTTAGAAATATGTTGATTATTAGCTTTGTAACTTGACAAACTATTTAGCTTCTCTGAATCTCAATCACCACAGTCAAAAAATGACAACTTAAAAATATCTGGTTTTGACCACATGACTAACCCCATTTAGTAGATGAGAAACGATTCAGTAACGAAGTTACTGATTTTTCTAAAACATGCAGTAAAAAATGGCAAAACCACATACGTACTCCCACATGCATGTGGGGCATCTGCCTGTGCTAAAAGCTCTAAAGGAGAAATGAATGAGGGACTGAGTTGTTCAGAGCTTGGGAAGATCATGTCTAGTTGGGGTGGTCACGCAACCTCAATGAGAGAACCATATTTGAACTGAGCCTTGAGGTATGATATGAGGGTTGTTTTTTTTCCATTGTTTTTGAGGGAGAGAAGTAATTTACTTCAACAAGTATTTATTAATTAAATTTATTGGGGTGACATTAGTTACTAAGATTATACAGATTTTAAGTGTACATTTCTATGATATATTATCTGTGTAATGCATTGTGTGCCCACCACCAAAAGTCAAATCTTCTGTCACCATGAATTGGGTTTTAAAGTGTTCATCTTTGTGTTGGCAGTTCCCAGGGAAGTGCTAGCACCTAGTAGGGATTGAAACCAAATGTGCTTAATTATTGATGAATACAAAGTGAGTCTTTTTCCCAGTTGCCTTCTCTGGGGGTAGGGGGTGGGGATAACTTTGTCCTTGTCAGGCAGTGGAGGGGACACAGGGGACATCACTGCAGTGGTTGCTGGGTCTTTTGAAGCTGGCACAGCACTCAGAAGCTTTTAAAGATGCCCAGAGGACACAATCGGGTGCATCTGCTGACTTGTCCTTTTCATTTTGTCCTTTGAATGGACTGATTCATGAAAGAAATAGTTGAGTGGCTTTTGCTTAGGAGGCTTAAAATTTTTCCAAGTACGTGGTCTTCTTTGATCTCAGCCCAGCAATGAGTTTTTGGACATGTATGACATTAATTTAATAATCATCAGCTTTTGAAGATTAGGCATTAAATCAGAATGTTTTAATGTGATATTTGTGAGCATTGTTTACCTTTGAACCCCCCAAAATAGAGCACAAAACAGGAGTAATGAATAGCTGCACTTAATGTTAAATTTCAAATTAAATTGCCCCAAAGAGAGGAAATTTAATTATATTTCTACTGGCAACATTAAATACTGTAACATCCTATCTGGTAAATAACAGACAATTGAGTAGAATAAAGAAACCTGATTTAATCAGCTCCTTTTCTAAAATGCATATGACCAAATACCAAATTAAATAAATGTGATTCTTTTGTCATGTCCTTTTTTAAAAAAACAATTTATTATTTTTTGATTTGAGAGAGACAGAAATGAAGGTGGGGGGAGAGAGAGAGAGAGAGAAAGAGAGAATGAGAGAGAAACACTAATTTGTTGTTTCACTTATTTATTCATTCATTGGTTAATTTTTGTATGTGACCTGACTGGGGAACAAACCCACGACCTTGGCGTATCCAGCCAAGGCCTTGTGTACCTTTATCAGTGATACTTAATTAAAGCATTTCCTGTGTGGTACTAACTAGTCTCAGTGCATTCTCCTCCCCAGCTCGCTTCCTTCTCTCATACTGAACTCTATGAAGTGCCCTGAAGAGGACAGACCATATCTCCCAGCTTCCACTTATACATGCTCTTTCCTGCCCATGACATGTTTTCCCTGCTGTCTTTACTCATTATTCTCCTCCTCCTCCAAGACTCAGTAGACCATTGCATGCGCTGGAGAGTCACCCTGATTCTATCTCCATCCCCACCAGGTCTGACTCTGGCCCGGGCACAGGATTGTGCCCTCATAGAGGCACTGTGCCCATAGAGTACAAGATAGTGATGCACATCTCAGTTCTGCGATGTGCCCAGGTATGCCTATGTTTCGTGCATCCAGACCTCACAACAGTTGGCAGAGAATGATACTCGTTTACTTACTAATTTTTTTCCCCCACTTGCCTCTGAGCTCCATGAAGGAAGTGACTAAGTTTTCCACCTCTTAACTTCTGTTGCTGAGCTAAAGTGCAGCTCTCACTTACTGTACATCTACCAAATGATGAAAAGGATCCATTTCTATATAATGCAAATAAGGCAGGTTATACCTAATGGCTGTCTATTGCACCATTCAGTGTGTCTACCCATGTGTCATTCTGATTTAATGTGTGACATTGTTGTTTCCAAAGTTGAGGGATGAAGTCCAAAAGTAATCCTAACAAAAACAGTAATAGCCGTCATGCATCGTGTAAATCAGTGTGTTCAACCACACATAGGCCTTGTTTTCTTCATTTTACAGTTTAAAGGGTGATACTAAGTATGTCCAAGTTCACAGAACTTATAAAGGACTCAGTCTTTGAACCCAGGTCTTCTTGATTTTAAAGACTCCCAAACATCTCTCCACTGTGCTTTATATTTATAAGGGAACATCATTTCTGCTTATATAATTTTATGATAAGAACCAAAGACTTTAAAGATATGAAACTTTTCGAAACTATTAGCTTTTTCAAAAACTGGAACAACTGAAGTTTTGCTTGTTCCGTCATGACTACTGGCATTCAACAAGCACTTATTGTCATTTGCCATGTGCATAGTTCTTTGATATTTTTCTTAATGGATGCATTATCTCTTTTCTACTTACTTCAACTGAGTTTGGGAATAAAAATAGAAGTTTGCATTCATGTTCAATATTTATTTTTATTAAATTTAATCTGAAAGTAATTTTTATTACATGAACATATTTTTTTAAAACTAAAAAAAATATGGATAAGCACCCAGAAGAGAATAAAAATTTTCTATAATATCACCAACTGGAGATATAACTGCTATGAAGATTTTGGTGAATATCCTTCCAGACATTTTTCTTAAATTAAAAATATATTATTATTTCTTACAGAAATTAAATAGCACTCCATATACCTGTTTATTGATTTTGTTTTATTCAGTGATATAAAGATATTGTTAATACACCATTCTTTATGTAGTTTTCCATTGTAAAGCATAACAACTTATTTAACCAGCTGCTCAGTTTGAATATTCAGGCTATGTTAATGTATTTTTCCATGATAAATATCTAACATCCTCATTTTCACCAATAGAAATCAGAGTAAGAGTTGATATGAAAATTGTCAAAATTCTTCTCTCATTGCAGAAAAATATAGTTGTGAAACTACATTGCAAATAATTGCAAAAATCATGTGAGGTCTATATATTCATGTAAACTCCCTGAGAGTAGAGATCAAGCTTTATTCACTTTTGTGTACATAACAAGAACTCAGTAAGTGCTTGTGTATAAACTCATTTTATCAAAACTTTAGTCCTCCATTTCTGCATTTTTATGCGGAGCTGCCATTTATTAGGAAGGCATGCCTTTTCAGCAGCATAGAATGCGCGCTGGCTTCTCTGAGAACCGCAGAATTTAGTAGAACCATTGGATCTTGAAGGAGATAGTAAAAGCTGTCTTTTAGACAATGAAAAATGTGTGTGCATAACCATACACAGAGAGAGTGAGTGCCAATAGGTGAAGTTCAACTTTGTTCCATGTCTTCCAGGTGCCAGATGCTTTCCCACTGCCCCCCTAGTCCACTATCAAGACTCCCACTGAGAAACAGGGGCCATGTGAAGCACAGTGGGAAAAGGCATGGGCTTTGTAGTCTAGTAGGCTTCTGGTTTCAAACCCCAGTGCCAATACTTATTAATTATATAAAGATTATCAATTTACTTAGTTTATGAAAGCCTCAGTTTCTTCACCTATAAAATGAGAGTTAAATGCCATTTTTTATGTTGTTGAAGGGTTTAAATGTACTAAAATTTGCAGAGCACAGCAGTCTTTTGGACAAAATGTGCTCCAGACTTACAGCTACTAATATTGTAATGGGTGTGTGTATACATACTTGTGTATATACGTGTATGTATGCATAAGGGGTGAGCTATCACAGCAAGTACAGGGTCCTATTCAAGTTTTTTGTGTTCGGGCATTTGTGTGTTGAATAGAATTATAAATACACTTCACGTCTCATTTAATAGCATTGTAATATATTTAATGCAAGCTTTAAAAACCAATAAAATATGAAATGCTTTTCAAGGCAGAATAACATTAAAGGAGTGTCTTTATCCCTTAATGTTGTATTTGACCTACAAAATGTTTTTAATAAATTCCAAAAAAAATGTCACAATGAATTATACATCAGCAGGTTCACCTTCTTGAATGTCAGTAGTTGTAAATAGCATTCATTAATGTCACATGTACATTAACACTATGCTCTAACTATATACAGAAAAATTACATGAAGGTTATTTACTTCTTAAACAATTATATATTACAGGTCAAACTATTGACACATTTACTGTGTACCCCTGGAGAAGATTGACTGAGTTAGGTACAATTGGAGAGATTTCTTTTGCAAGATTCCTTTAGGTGATTTCTCTCAAGTGAATGATATAACTATTTAGAGGTGCAAAACAGTGACAGATTATTTTCAGTTATTGTTTTTTAACAGTTGTGTTAATGTTTAATTAGTTTTTATAAAGATCTGCTACTCCCTGAGGGGAAATCACAACCTTAATATCAATTGTCTTCTGAGTCTGTAAATCTTTAGGTTCCTCTCACAACAATTGTCAAAGTGCCTGTCTCAATATTTTTTTAAATGGTGGTCATAAACCAACTACTCAACCTAATAAGTGGATTTGGCAAAACAGCAGCATACAAAGTCTACATTGAAAAATCAAAGGCACCTTTGTACACCAACAATGAAATATCAGAAACAGAAATTAGGTGAAAAAGGGCATTTATCATAGGAATGAGAAAAATAAAGTACCTAGGAATAAACTTAACCAAGGAGGTAAAGGACCTATACTCAGAAAACTACACAGCACTGAAGAAAGAAGTTAAGGAAGATACAAATAAATGGAAGCATGTTCTGTATTCCTGGATTGGAAGAATTAATATCATCAAAATGTCCATATTACCCAAAGCATTTTATAGATTCAGTGTAATCCTTAATAAAATACCCATGACATTTCACAGAAATAGAACTAGTATTTCAAAAATTTATATAGAACCATAAATGACCCAAGTAGCCTCAGCAATTTTGAGAAAGAAGAACCAAGTAGGAATGATCACAATACCTGATACCAAACTATACTATAAGGCCACTATAATCAGAATGGTCTGGTACTGGCACAAGAACAGACATATAGATCAATGGAACAGAATAGAGAGCCCAGAAACAAACCCAAGTCTCTATGGCCAATTAGTATTTGATATAGGGGACAGAACCATAAAATAGAGTAAAAATAGTCTCTTCAACAAATGGTGTGGAGAGATCTGGACATGTATATGCAAAAAAAAATGAACTAGACTATCAACTTCCACATAAATCAAAATAAACTCAAGTTGAGTTAAGTCATGACACTGTAAAAGTCCTAGAGGAGAACATAGGCAGGAAAATTTCGCATATCAATGGCTGCATGGTGCATCGAAGCAGGAGACTCATATCTTCTTGACCATCTGCATCAACTTTCATAATAAGTTGAGAGAGTTGCCGTTGCCAAACAATTTACATGTTCTCTTCATTTATACTTCGCCTTTTCCTTTTCTTTTTCCAGTTTTTCCTGTTTCCTCATGACACCCAATGCTTTGCTTATTAACCTTTCATACTTGTTTTCCAAGTCATGTACATCTCTACATATGAGGTATTAACCTTATATGTTTATAAATAATTAGAAAATAAATGAATTTCTATGAAGCTTTTAGAACTTTTAGTGATAAAATGTATAGTTTTGGAAAGCACAACCTAGTTTGGTCTAAGTGGTCTATTTTTTGCAAGTTTATTTTTATTCCTCTATGAATGGAGTCTAGGGCTTAGAAACTTAAACATTCATTATATGGCATAGCTTATGAGATATATGGGTTAGAGGCTATCATAGGAACAAGCTTCTTAGAGGCAGAAATTTGTATGTCCCCACAGCCAGCAACCAAGTGGTTGACAATTCAATGTTAAAAATCAGTGTTTAAGTGAGAACATTTATTGCACTATAAAAAAGGAGACTACATGTTCATTCTTTATATGTGAGGATGCCTTTGTATCGAAGCATGCACTTGTACTCTATGTGGTTTGAAATGGATCTCAGGTTTGTCATAGCCTGGCTCATAGTCAAGGATTTGCGGAAACCAGGTTCTCACTCTTGGCCTGCATTCCTTGAAGAATCATTAACTATGTATGACCCAGATCACATGTAGCTTGTGGAGAGGAAAAAAAAATCAGAGTTGATTTAGTCCTGTAGAGTAAATGGGACCTCAACATAGTTGTGAACTTTCCATCATCAAGCAAATTACATTTTATTACTATTCTATTATATCGATTGGATAGCTTGTGTTTGGTGTCTGAGTACGTGTTGATCTGGAAAATGCTTCTTGATTTTAAATCCAGACTTTATGCTTTATAGAGTATGTGTCCTTCTAATAAGATAAACTAATTTTAATAAGAAATATAAGGAAAACCTGGAAAATTTAGTGCAAATAATAACTTATTTTATGATAATTACCCAGCTTTACACTTGAACACCATGTAGTGTATGCATATGGAATTAACTAGATTGTTATTTAAAAGAACCTAACAGAAGTATAGATAGAAGTGCAAGGTTATTTTTTTTTAAAACAGATCAGTTATTTAATTGGGTTTTTCGAAAGGAATTCAGAACTTCATTTTGTGAGGATAAAGCCCATTTGTGAGAGCAAACACAGAGTGAAGGTGGCCCTGGAGCTGAGGGACAGTTTTAATTTTTGGCAGAATTTACGAGCCCATGGCTTTCTGAGCACCTCAAGTGGCTCTGTAATCTTGTATTTCTCCTCAGTTTCAAAGATCTTCTCCTCCTGGGATTTTCACACCACTGGTACCAATTTTGGTGGAGGTGGCAATGACAAATTTCTAGTGTGTTCTACACAGAGGAACTCGATTACAGGCCAGAGGTCCAGTCACAAGTAGCAGGCCACTGCTCAGCTGCTTCAGGAAAACCACCCTCATGCCTCTGTGATGCCCAGTGAGGATGATCGGACTGGCCACGGGAGTGATGCTGGTCTGCCATTTTCTCACATGCTGACTGAAGAGTTTCTTGCCATGGCTCAACAGAGTTCGAGGCACACCTTCAGTAGGATGGTATCTAGGCATTTTGCGGAGCTTAACCACTTGGGTGCCACCATTCTTGTCACCACCAACTGGTTTTGTGACAGTGGCAAGAACTTTCTCCTCTTTGTCTTTTCAGTCCTGGATTTAACTGTGGAATACTTCCTCTTGTACAAGGCCTTTCAGGAACACATAGCTGAGCAGGAATACCTGCCAGTTCTTCTGAACAGGACAGAGTTTCGGTTGCAGTGGGGCTCCCCCCTTAGGCATCTTGGCCGTGAGGTTTCCCTTCTTAACCTTGTCACCAGCATCAGCCTTCTTGGCTTCAGCTTTCTTCTCCTTAGTATCCAGCTTCTCAGTTTTTTCACCTACCATCTTGCAAGATGGGAAGAAGCAGATTATCTTTTTTAATACATTCTAAAATATGTATTTTCCCATAAAATCCTGTATTTCGATATCTAAAATATGAGATTTAACTGCAGCTTTATAAGCTGTTACTCTTATTGATTATCACTAAGCAAAGGAAGTGTTTTTAAAATATATTTATAATTAAAATAAAAGTGAAAACTATTTTAAAAATTACCAATAAGTTCTTAGAGATTTATAAATAAGAAAGCAGGGCAGTAGAACCTGATTACACATATATTAATTTTTAGAATCCAGCTTTATACTAACACTTATTCTTAAAAAAATGAAGCATCTGTGATTTCTGCTGTTAGGTTTAGCTAGGCATTGACATCTGACCAAAGAAGTTTGTACTATTTAGGCAACAGACTTTAAGTATCTTGCAGCACATAATTTTATATTTTTCTCCAGCAATATTTTGTGTGTGCTTATATGCATGCATAAAATTTTAATGCATTTTGATAGTTTCATTTGGGGGGAAGAGAATAGTTCACTTTAAATCATTTCCACACTCTAAAACCTGGGATTGATTTTTTGAGGACAAAAATCTATAAATGATTGTCCAGAATTACTTTTAACTTTTTAAAATAGACTTGGGAATCATTATAAGCAAAACTGAGGAATCATATTCCTACAATAACAGTTTCTGTGAGTAGCTCACATGTATTTGAGATGATTTGATGGTCGTCTGTCATCTAGTGGACACTAACAGAAGAGTCACTAGACAACATAGAGATAATGCAGTCTGGACCTAAATTATTACAGAATACATATTCTTATTTTGAATTCATGTGTTTTATAATGGCAGAATTATCCTTTTATTTTTTCAAGGATTAGCCCACCCTAATTCCTTGATAAACAAAAAATGTCATCATAGTTTATAGTGATCAATCCTGTCTCTAACTCACAAAGTTATACATGCATTTATTTATACAAATTATACATATTTATAGTTTTCTGACTTATTAATACATCATTGCTAGCATAGCATGCATTTGCTAAAATTGCTAATGCTAAATTCTGCATGTAAAATTTGTTTCAATTCATAGGCCGGTTATGAGTTTTGGGTGCCCTCCTGTGCTCATGAGATAAACTACAGGCTAGTAGAGCGATAATGGGTTTGGGTGACATTCTGATGCTATTGAGGCACATTTTCATTGGACCTTGAAATAGTTTTTGTAGCAGTGACAGTTGAGTAACCTATGTAAGATCTCAGTCAGTGGCTGTGTAGCTTTGCTGTCCCTGGTAAACAAAACCCAGATTCTGCGAGCATATTAATTAATCCTTGGTCTTAGTGAACTTTCTCTCCCTCTCTTTCACAAATCTATCCAGCCCATGAAGAGATATATTTATAACTTTGCTTAATTTGAATAATATTATAAAATCTTATAATTTTATCCTCATAGTTAGTCCAAACTATCACAATCTGAATGTATTTCAGAAAGTATCACAGGACTCTTTCAATTGAGACTAAGTTTTTTGGCACCATGCCCAACATAGGCTTGAATTCTATTTTAAGTTCCTGAAAGATTTTCAAAATATCATTTTTTCAGGTGACACAAACTAATCTTCTAATTCCATGAAATTAACAGCTGGATCAATTTGTTATGCAAAAGTGGGATTTTGGTCAGCAGATCTGAAAAATACTGAAATAGTTTTATTTGTTCCCCTATGGTTTTTCTAGTTAGAAATTTTTAATTATTTCAAGGATTGTCTGTAAACAAACGGTCTAGTAGTAGAGCATCTTTTATAATTAAAATTCTCATCCTGAGCTAAACACATTTTTCTGGTACTTAATAAGAGAAATAATGGTACCATAAACTTGTAGATGTCCTTTGTTCATTCATTTCTAAAAGTGAATTAATGCCAAATATTCAAGACAGTGGTGTACTCAATCTAGAAATAAATAGGTACGGTGTTTATGTTTATAATCTGTTATGATCTATTTGGAAAAACAATAATATAAGAGAACATACAATTTATCCAAAAGCAGTAATAAAACAAAACAGACAATTGAAAATGACATTGATCGCTATGGCCGAGGTCAGAGCACTTAACCCCATCCCCTCCTGAATGAGAAGGTAGGGTTTGAACAGATAGAGATAGGCAGGAGGAAGAAGTATTTCACATACAGGAAGTGGAGTAAACAAAAGCTCCACAGTGGGCAAGTGTAACTCTTTACATTCTTTTGAAATAAAATCAGCAGAAGTCTTCATAGGATATGTTTTACCACTTAAATCCCAGAGGCTGACAGTTGTATCAATAATTATATTTTTTTTCTTTCTGCAGTTTGTAGTTCAGAACCGGAAAATGTTCAAGCTGACCCAGAGAATTACACCAGCCTTCTTGTTACATGGGAGAGACCTCGAGTCGTTTATGACACTATGATTGAGAAGTTTGCAGTTCTTTACCAGCAGTTGGAGGGAGAAGACAAAACCAAGCATGAATTTTTAACAGATGGCTATCAAGACCTGGTAACTATAAGATCATTCATTTCTCATGTTGGTAACATCATAGTTTAATTTTCAAAGAAAGAGCTTACAAGTGATTTTATGCCGTTGCCCGTGGTTACTTTGGACTTTGTATGAGGCTCTCCAGTGGGGAGGAGGAGAAGCAAAAGCTAGCCCAAATTATGCCAAAACTAAGAGTAAATTATCCTAGGTTCTTATTTATGTTTTGAATTCCAGGAGACCACAACTTTGCAAAACCAACTTGTAGAGTAAACATGTAGGAAGGACTTAGCAACTAGAGGCCGCTAGCATGGCTTCTCTTAACAAAAAAAAAAAAGGACTCAAAGAGTAGTTAAAGTCCTTGACTGTGATCTCACAGCTGTGGACAGAA
This sequence comes from Anoura caudifer, assembly GCA_004027475.1. Lineage (NCBI taxonomy): Eukaryota > Metazoa > Chordata > Mammalia > Chiroptera > Phyllostomidae > Anoura > Anoura caudifer. The sequence continues at coordinate 31,933 of PVKU01009802.1, read as the reverse complement.
TTGGGCCTGGAATCTCAGTGCTCCGATATCATCATGTATTACTTCCCTATCATACTTCACCAGCACAAGAAAACTAAAACATACAGTAGGGACCTTGACAGTCCTGTTTTTGGCATCAAATTTGCAAGTAGTACAGGTGAAGTCAATTGAGACAGAACTTTCAGGACATGAGGCAGGTAATCCTCATGAAAGGTACACCTGCTCTTCCTCTTCACCCATGCACATGAGCTAAAGAAGATAAAGGACAGATTCCTTCTGTTACCTGAGTAGTAAACTTTGCCTTGGTAGGGAAGTGTTGGCCAAAGACTGGGGTTTAACTGAGAAAACCCCATCTGGGTGTGGATCCTGGAAGAGCCCACTGCAGGTCGGACACTGACCTCTGCGTTCAGACAGCTAGAGTTCCACACGCCCTAGGAACCTGCCTTCAAACAAAAACTGTCCCCGTCATCACGGTATTATATGGACAAAACAGATAAAATTTGTACCAACATTTTGAATTTAGTTAACTAGAACAGAGACATGATGAATGGGGAAAGTTGTGGAATTAATGGAAATATACTATTTTTCATTTCATAATGATATGTAAATAATTGTATTATTGACTGGCTTATATATTGTTAAGATAAAGAAATAAGTTGGGTTTTCATTGTCTTTTTATATTTTATTTCTTGCAAATACTACACCTTCATTTGTCTAAAATATTAATTTGTATTTTTGACATTCATTTATAAATTTTAAGAGCACTAGTTAAAAATGAACCATTCTAAAACTAAATCAGATTTTTTAAAGCTAAAAATGCCTAGTTTTAGTAGGTTTTTAACTTAACATTACATAAACTTTTTCTTTGGTTAATAAAATAAAAATATTTCTCATTGACAAATGAAAAAATGTTTTCTAAAGACAAAAGTCTAGTATGATAATACTACTTGAAAGTAACACAGTTATAAAATTATTGACAACTTTCTTTTAGGGTGCTATTCTCAGTAACTTACTACCCAATATGAGTTATGTTCTTCAAATAGTAGCCATATGCACTAATGGCTTATATGGAAAATACAGTGACCAGTTGATTGTCGACATGCCTTCCAATGACCTTGGTAAGTGCCCACCTTATATGCCTGTGTATTATCTAAATCTAAATAGTGATGCTAGTTTAGTTACCAGAGGCACTGGTGCTTTCAGCCTAATTTTACATCCTTTTGGCCAGAAGGCAAAAGGATTTTCTTTTTAGTCTGGATCACAGCTAATTTTGTGAAACATGGAAATTATTTTTCATTCAGCATGTCTGAGACAGGACAATCAGTAAATTTATTCTGAATATTGAAATTTTCTATTTGTAAAATAAGAGCAGCAAGATCTTTTGTAATGTCTCTGATGGTCATCAAATGAAAATAGCTGTGTAAACATTAAAACCTTTACTTTGAATAATAAAGATTTGGTTTCATTTGTGCTTATTTACTTTTTCAGCACGCAAAGCATTTTGTAGTAAGTATACACATGATGCTAGGATTATGTGAAGGACTTTGAAATATTTCTACAAAGCATCTCAACAGTTTATCTTAAATATTTTTATCCACATTTTGTAATTTGGTTGAGGGGTGGGAGTGATTTCCTCTTAGTTGATTTCCCAGTACTATTACACAAAAGCAAAACAAAAAGTTGGTTCCAATTGTATTTATTTGCATGCATCTTCTGTGAGTATTATGGGAAAATCTTTTGATCTTAAAGCATATGCAATAATTAAATGAATTGCTGTCATAATTTGACTATTATACATTTACACAATTAGTCATTCTTTGTTAGTAAAAGCAGTTTTAAAGTAGTATAATGGAATTCTATATGCATTTATATATGTATATGTGTATATATACACACACAAACATCATACATATGCGTATTCATAAATATATTCAAATATACATATATACATACGTGAATGTAAATTTCTTTGGTCATCCCTATCATGAGGCTGCTCAATGAATTTTTACAAGTTTTTAATGGAAATGAATGGTTGCAAATTATACTAAGTATAATGTTTCAATTTTATGTGTGAATGGACAATTGATGTATGTTGACTTGCCTTTGTGGTCCATATGCTACAGTGTGGGCTTTGATCCATTAACAGCTTGTTCATTAATTACTTTGTCATAGTGTTCTTACTAGTTGAATTTTTCATTTAAAGAATATATGTCAGAGCATTAGATGTTGCATTATGTATTTTTTTAAACCACAAGCTATAGAAGTTGCCAAGATATTTCTCAAGTTAAAAACATCGATGGCTAATGACTATTACTACTATCATGATGGTAATATCATTATTTAATATTCCTTATGGCCTGCCTCATGGTCTGGGTATAGCCACCTTTCCTACTGCTTTTACTTAGCACTGTTTTTCAGAATCAGGTTATTTTTAAATGGATTGTGAGCTCTAAGTGTTATTAAAAGGTGAGTATCAAATAGCTGCCTGTGGTTTCCGCTGTACCACCTCCTGCTCCTCTGCTGCAGGTCATCCCTCACCAAAGGTCCCCACACTGACCCACCCAGAAAACGACATCTTGAGCAGTGCCACGCTGACCGTGCTGGTCAGCGTTATACGTGGACTGATGAAATACGGCATATAAAAGTCTCTTGTCATCCTATTGTGTGTTTTAGAATACGAATTACACTGAATACATTCACTTGATTTTACTATCTATGTTTCACTATACCACTCTAATTTCTGTAAATAAAACAATTACCCAGGAGTTTACAAAAAGCAAATACTGTTAGCTATTTATATTGTGCTCTTTCTTACTCTATCCACTATAGCAAAATTTTAAACTTTCTGATTTTTTCTTTTTTTTTGAGAAGCTTATTGCATATGAAAAAATAGATCAAATGTCTATTTTCTACAGAAGTGATTTCTGTGTGATCCTTTTAGACTGAATTGATATTGGCACAAAGTACAGCATTGTATCATTTGTAGCACTTGCACATTTTTACAAAATAATGAATATTATAACTTATTTTCTATTTATTTAAAGGATCAAGACACTGATGAAGTAATGAGATGCTAGTGTGGACACAGTTTAATCTCCATGAATGTCTCAGTCTTTAAAACCTGTTATACTGTAATGATGTTTTAGGAAAAGATAGCATTTGATTTGATGTAAGGATGCTATTAGCAGAAGATGGTATTTGATTTGATGTTTCACTGTGATATTCCTCTGCAGAATCAATGGTTAAAAACTTAGGTAAATTATTCTTTCAAAAACTACTTCATCAAAAGCCAATCTACCCCAAAGTTGGGTCTTCCTATTTTGTTTTGTTTTGTTTTGTTTTGTTTTATAGAGAAAATATTAGTTCTGTTACAGCTCATTCCTTCTGATCTTAAAGGCTGTAAAGACATTTTAATTCTCATGTTTTCAATTTATTATTGAACTTACATCAAGTTAAATATTATTTCTTTGGTAAATATAACATGGTACAATTCTTGACAGCAGTACTCTCTAGTGGTTTAGTTTGATGGTACCTACAAGTTTGATTGTGTGATTTATGTGGTTAATATGGATGTAATTAGATTTGACTGCTGCTTACCTCATGGTTTCTATTAGTACCATTTTGTGCTGTTTATCATGTTGTTTCATTACCTTAGTAACATTGTTATATGTCCTATTGGATTAGTCTACTATATTTTGGATAAACCATTTTCTAAACATTGTACTGTTTATTGTTTTGGTTAAAGAGAACTGAAGGAGGTCATTTATACTTGCCCTTATCTTTCATTCATAGATTTCAAATAGTCTAATCAATATCTGTGAAGGAAACCTCAGTCGTTCAAATTGTGCATTTAACTTTGACCAATTTATTAAGTTATTGTTTGTGTGTCAACTCTATTTTGTGTACAACTGTATCACTATATACAACTGTTCATATGTCATGAACTGCTATTTTAAAATGAATGCATAAATTCATATTCATAGACAAAATTTGTCAAGGAAAAGTTTTTAACATTAAATGGAAAGTACATTCTTTTCAAATTCTTTAGAAAATTAAATTTATAAATAAGTAATTCATAAACATTTATTTCATTTTAACTGATAGAATTGTGTTTATTTCTTATATATAATGTAGAGCTAATTATTACACAGTTATGGAGACATTATTTAGGTACATATTTTATGGCCTTGGTAACTATGTGTTCAATTTAAATGCACGATGAATTAAATTAGCACAGTTTTCTGTTATTGTGTGCTTTTCAGTTGTGCAACAATCATCTTTGTTAAATCACTCCACATTTGTCCTTATCCAGCCTGTGCCATCTCATGCTATGGGTGTTATTATATAATATGCATAATCATAGTTGGAAAAGATTGCAGTCCACATTGCTTTGGTCATTTGCACTGTGAACATTGGGTTACCTTCAAACAATTAAATAAGTCTTGCTAGCCAACCTACATTAGTGGTGCTTTTTTGTGTTATAGAAATTAATGTCTTACCAACAAGCTCTTTTAGAAAAATTAGCATTGCAAGTGCCAAAAAAAAACCTGTGATGAGCCAAGAGCTTTTGTTCACTTATCACACAAATATGAATTCCAAGTGTTCACTCACAAAAAAGTCTCAATGGTTAGACTTTTACAGCCTCCATGGAGTTTCTTTTGATGAAGTGAGAAGATTCTGGAAACTAATATAATTTTTGCACTATTATATATGATTGTAGAGCCTGAGTCAAACCAGTGGCTACTAAAACATCAGTTATTTTTGAGGAAACGATAGGCCAAAGGGTACACAGTATCAATCTCCAGAATTTGACCTTGGCTGCTATGAATTCTCAGACCCAGAAGTAACTTATTTATCTTTAGAATGATAGAAACTATCTTCCAAAATTATTTTATTTAAAAACTGTTCTGAAGAGACTCAGCCAAAGTCTTCTGGTTTGGAGGGAGTGTTGAAGTGTTGCCGGGCAACCCTGTATTCAGTCAATTCAAATGATCTGATAGGAAACCAGAATTAAGATCCTTAAAGCGGGTATGTACTTACCAATACAAAGGCCCAAACTCAGGGAATTCACCCAGGAAAGTGCTGCAACACAGAGAGGGATCAAAGATCTGCTTGAGTCCACACATGCTGCTTCTAGGGCCCAAAGGGGCCCAGAAAGAACTTATTTCTTCTTTTTCTTTTTTTTATTGATGTTCAAGTACAGTTGTCTCCATTCCCCCCCATCACCCTCCCCCCACCCATCCATCCCCACCTCCCACCTTTGATTCTTACCCCCCTTTGGCTTTGTCCATGTGTCCTTTATGCATGTTCCATGACAACCCTTCTCTGTTTTCACCCCATTATCCCCTCCCATCTTCCCTCTGGTCACTGTCAGTTTGTTCTTGATTTCAGTGTCTCTGGTTAAATTTGCTTGCTTGTTTGTTTTGTTGATTAGGTTCCACTTATAGGTGAGATCACATGGTATTTGTATTTTACCACCTGGCTTATTTCACTTAGCATAAAGGTCTCTAGATCCATCCAATACTCACCTGGCAGGGGAAATACCATGATCAAGAACTTCTTACTTCTTAATGCAGTAAACAGCAAAGACATTTATAGTAGAATTCACTGATACTCTGAAGGGCATATGTTTGGGTAAAATCATGTATTTTAACTTACTGGGAACCATCATCCATGTAGTTAATTTATGCTCTGGTAAAAAGATAAAAATAAATGCAATTAACACAGAGAATACTGAAAGAGAAGGGAATCAGTCTTCAATGTGATCTGTATGTATCCTGCCCCCACCCTGACAATCAATAAGAAAATTACCTTTACCCATTACAAGTATAGAGTTAAGTGAAGTTAGACCTTTGTTGTTCTAATTTATAACTTTTCCTTAAGCATGTTGAAGAGAACAGACTGTCTTTGAGACTTTTTTCCTAGCTGCTTAACAGAGAAACATCTATAGCACAGGTGGCAAACACAAGACCCGTGGGCTGAATCCGGCCCTCCACCCTGTTTCTACCCAGCAGTAGCACCGAGCTCCTTGCCCCTAGTTAAGGAGTAGTTACATTCATACAATCCTAAAATTACCTTCGGCCCTTTGAAGGCAACAGAGAGGCTTATGTGGCCCCTGGTGAAAATGAGTTTGACACCCCTGATCTACAGTATAATATATGCATCAGCAACAAGTATTTGATTATGATTTGTGCTTATTAACAGAGTATTTTGAAAGTACATGAAAAGGAGTGATCACATTTGAGAGCATTGTCAGTAAAGTTATGTATTGTCTCCCATGCTAAATTTAATGACTTTTATATGCATAATTTTCTCATATTGTGGTTTTTAGAAAGTCATGTTGAAGGTTGTTATTTTTCTCTCTCAGTTTTAGTTGCATCCCATTTTCAATTCACATATAGTATTCCCTGGTTTCCTTGGAGGTTATAGAGACACAATTGTTCTGGACTCTTAAAACCACTTTAATTTGGTAACCTGAGAAATAAAGATCGTGAAAAACATGTTGGGAAAAAGGTTTTGTAGAGACAAAAATTGAAAAAGAAGAACAGCAATAGTCCAAATAAAAGTTTCCAAACAACTTCATGGTCAGTTTTAACAAGGAAAAAAATAATAATTGAGAGTTAAAATTTAAGACTGTGATTGTTTTTAGTGAATATTTTCATTTTTTACAACACAGAAAATTGTTCAGGGTAAGTAACGTTGTGAAGTGAAGAGTAATAATTTTCTCTGAATCCTTCTGGAATTCATGAATATCACTGTATTTTGTGGTTTTACATTTCCTTTTTTTTCTTTTTTACATTTTATTTATTATCCTTTTTTTTATTGTTGTTCAAGTACAGTTTTCTGCCGTTCCCCCCGACCCATCTTGGTTTTACATTTCTGAACACCTAGCAATTTCCCGATAAAAATAGACTCAAGAAAGTCTGTGTTATAAAACAGGCTTGGGTCTGATGAACTTTTATTGTTAGATCAGGTAGGCCTTTGAAAAGTTTATAGAATATGCGTTCCCTTTGAGGATATACAGAGACATAAATCAGAATATAAACAGCATTGGGATAGTGAAGAGAGTAAGCTTTGGCAGTGGAGTGAGATTCTATAAAATAATGGCAGTAAGTGGCACATCATGTGATAATGCTCGTGCCCTCACGGTTGGTCTGTCTCCTCTCTTCCAGATGACCTAGGCAGCTCAGATGACAAGTGAGCAGAAATCCTCCTCTACTCCTTGTTGGAGAGAGTAGAGGTTCCTAACGTCTTCTAATATTTACTTCTTTTAGGGTTCACATACCGATGTACTAGAAATACACTGATTCTAGTCCGTTGTGAGCACAGACTTGAATGATCCTGGTCATTACATTCTTTGCATAGACAGCATTAGCCAAGTTTGCCTGGGAGAAGGAAGCAAACACAAGCCCAGCCTGGACCTGCTAGAAAACACTCTCCATTTTACCTGGGGCAGCACCCTGTGTGCAAATAGGTATGAGCCCAAATCTGAAGAATTAAAGAATCATTTGACTCTCAGTCAAAAGAGCAATTTAAGGAATAGTGGCTGAATAAGAAAGTAAATCCTGTCACTTCTCCTCAAAACCACTGGCATTTCCCAACTACGCTGTTATCAACTGTGCTAAGGTTGAAAGCAAAGCTTCATTGATGAAAAATTATTTGATTTTTTATACTCAGTAATATTAGCCTCACAGGCCCCCTTTTAGGGAAGGGAGTTCAAGTGGGGGCTAGAGATGAAAGCTTTGAATGCAGTTTCATACCGGTTTATGTGGTGGTGTTTTATACAATGTTCAGTAGTGTTCAAAACTGATACTCGCATTTTTTATTTTGAGAGATTTTGTATTTTCAAAGCTAACAGTCTTTTTTTCTTCTTACTTTTTCCAACTAAAGGTAAACTCACAATACTAAGATTGCTGAATATAAATTTTAATAATTTTATTTTTGATTTTGTAGAACTTGACCTTTTCCCTGAATTAATTGGAACTGAAGAAATAATCAAGGTATCATAGCTATATTTTATATTCAAATATTCTGAGATTTAAAAGTTTATTTTGAATTGTTGGTTAAGTTTCAGATAGTGTGTTAATAAAACTTTAGGTTGCATTATTCATTGTAGGGTTAGCTGGTGAGCTTTATAGATAGTCATGTAACTGATACACATAATTCTTATCTGAAGAAATTAGAAGGCTCTTTAATTAGTGTAGTACAAATAATAGACAGATACAAAAGTTTTGGTGATAATGAAAAATGAATTTAAAAATAATTATAAGTTAAAACTATAGCTATAAATCAGAAATTTCTGACTCCAATTTTTCTAGAACACTAATATAATGTTTAACCAATTCTTAATATTGCTACAGTTTATTTGTAACTAGCTTAACCAATGGTTGATAGATTGATGATAAGTATCAGTCAAAATATAAATTGAATATATATTTGTGCATTTAATTAGAATATTGTGTTTTGACTCTTCAGACGATATGTCTACTGCTAGCATAATGTTCTTCAAGTAAAGGGATAATTAAGAATATTCCTGAATTTTAACATTGTCTTAATTTTATAAAGAGGCAACTTGACTGATGTATCTTATATTTAATCTTAAACCCAAAGGTACTATTCATCTAAACCAAGATTATGTGTTTAAATCCAGGCACTATTGTTAATGTAGTGTGAATGTGCATATATGCACATATACGTATATGAGCTCATAAAGTGTGGTAACTGGTGCCATTACTTAGTAATAAATAGCAGTCAGGTTGTGTTTTCACGTATATAATTACTCAATAGTTTATATAACTTACAACTATTCTTTCTTACAAAGGATTATTTTACCAAAATAACTGGTTCACTTCTCAAAAAGAATTCCCAGAATTCTTTCCGTGTGTGAGTGTGTGTGCATGCTTGTGTGCCAATGCTCATGGATATGTATGTACCTATAAACCGTCACCAAAATCAAGTCAAAGGAAGGAAAAATATTATTTTTACACTGTAAATTCAAATCTTTAGTGTCTTAGTCTATTTTGCTATAGTAAAGTACCATACACAGGATAGTTTATAAACAACAGAAATTTCTTTCTCACAGTTCTAGGGTCTGAGGGTCTGAGATGAAGGTGCCAGCATGGTCAGGTTCTGGTGAGGGCCTTCTTCTGGGTTGCAGAGTGCTGACTCCTTGTGTCTTCACATGGCAGAACAGAGCAGAAGCAGCAAGCTCTCTCTGACCCTTGTAAAGGCACTAATCCCATTCACGGGGGCTCCACTCTTACGGCCTCATCTAACCTCAATTGCCTCCCCAGGACACGCACCTCCTAATCCCATCACAGCGGGAGGATAGGATTTCAGCGGATGACTTTGGGGGTACACATTCAGTTCACAGCACTATTCACTGTCATTGATTCAGGCAGGAATGAATGAGAGAGGTTGGCAAATATCTGGAATATATTTGTGAGGGGTTTAAGCCTGAATATGGAAGTGAATAGTTTGGGGATATTTCTCAGATCCTCTTCAAATAGAATTGCATGACTCTGAAAGACAAAGTATCTCCAGCATAATCAAGTCTTTACAATAACTTTTTTAAATATAACACAGATTAAAAGTATAAAGTGCAAGAGTGATTCACAATAACTCCATAAGAATTTATAGGATGAAATATTCATTAAAATATTTATGGTTTCAGATATGTATGGAAAAATCATAGAGCATGGGAGAAATATTCTTGAAATATTGACAAGAGGCAGTATGACCTCATAGAGATTGGCAAGATTTGATGGGTAGGATTAAGAAATGATCCATTACCTTCATCAGATTCCGAGAGGTATTTAAACTTCATAAAGTCCAAATTCTGCTAGAAAAGAAGCAGAGGTTGTACATGTATGTGTATTCATGTGCGTATAATATTGTCTTCCCATTTAACAGAATAAAAGGTGTGTGGCGTTATGTTTATACAAAAAATTATAGAAATGGTAGGAAGAAAATGAAGTGTGTTTGTGTGTGAGTATAAGCAAAAAAAGAGAAGCAATATTGTTTTGAGATTTGATAGATACTGCTAGATTATGTAGAGAATACAAATGATTTCTTTGGGGAACTTTAACTGAGAAGGGGAGGAATAATAACTAGAAGCTGAATTAGAGATTTTCCTTTATGTTCCTTTTAAATAGGAGAGATTTATTTCATTTAGGCTAAGAATGATACATTTGAGAAACAAAATTGAAAGTACAAAATGGAGGGAAATAAACACAGATGTAAAAAGTAGAAAGAAAGTGAAACAACAACTCTTCAGTTGCAACCAGATGAGAGGGTAGAGTTGGTTGGTTCTTGTTTTTGATGTTTTAATATTAAGAGGAGGTGTGTTTTTGTCTATGGCTATTATTTTCTCTGTAAAGAGTAAGGTCATCTGCTTAAAGGAGGGAAGAGGAGAGAAAAATGGAGGTTTGAATAGAGCAGAAAAAAGTTTGAAACTGTCTTGGTAGAGGGTGAGGGTGTGGAGTGATACCAGAAAACTAGGCACAAATCCATATTTTCAAATACGAGGAAGAGTTCAAAAGTCCATATTGCTACACTTAACATTGATCCTCAGCAAAACTGTCAATCAAGTTATAAAACAAAATTTTGAGAACTTCTGGGGAAATGAGATTCCAACAAATTTTTCTTGAGAGCAATTCAAGGCAATTGACTATTTTTTAGTAAATAGTAGGAAACATTTAGTAAAATATTTATGAAGTTTTGGGGCTTATAGATTAAGTCAGTATTTAATTTGGGAAATTATTTGGTGAAATCACTTGGGTTGTCCTTATGAACAAGCTATCAAGCAGAATACAAAATCTCATGAAGAAATAATGAACAATAGTGAGGAAATTTGTCTAGGAAATCTAAGAGAATATTCATTTTTAGCATCAGTACAATCAAGATCATTAAAGCTGACACATTTATCAGAGTTGTCACGTATGCCTTAGAAAATACTTAAAATAAATGCAATATTTAAGCTCTAGATAATTGAGCTTGAGACTTGTTTCATACAATCCAGCTTTTCATATGTAAGAGACACATGATTATGAACACACATGGTTTAATACTTAGATTATACCTATTGATATTGGTCAGGTTCTACTGATTAATTTGTACTCAGTCACTTTTTTCTTATATTAAGGGACATTGCCCTAAATGATTTAATGGATGACAGTGCTAGCAAACTAACTAAATCTTGTCCCATGTTGCCTTCACCAGTGCGGCTCAGTTGGCTGGGCTTCATCCCACAAATCAAAATGTCACTAGTTCTGTTCCCAGTCAGGGCACATGCCTGGGTTGTGGATTCGATTGATGCAACTGATTGATGTTTCTCTCCCTTTGTTTCTCCCTCCCTTTCCCTCTCTCTAAAAATAAATAAATAAAATCTTTTTCAAAAGTTATGTATGGACTAAAAATATCATACCTTGATACCTTCGGCAATTTAGTTTTCTAAATATATAATTAGACATATTATAAAACAAACAGGTTTTTTTTTTTTTTTTTTAAGGCAAATCAGTACCAGAAAGTATGGGTCTTAGTTGACCTCTAGCCACATCATTCCTGGGCCATACAGTGACGAAGTGTTCATGAAAGACTGGGTCATCTGAATTGTGTTTCTAAAGGAAACACAAATAACTAGTGCTCAAAATATATTCTGGCAAGTTGTCTTTAAAATGTCTGCCTAAGCCATAAATGTAAAGTATTTAAAACACAATGTGAAACAATAAATAAAAACTTCTTAGGATAGCTTTAAAAATGTGATTTATTCTAAAAATATATAAAAATATGCTGAATATGCACTACTTCAGTCTTTGAAATGAGTTGTTTCATTGACATTTTATATGATAATAAGCTAATTGCTAGTTAGCTTTTAGCTTGTTGTCAGATGAACTGAAGAGAGAAACATAAAAAGAAAATAATGTTAAATAACATTATGTATTTAAATACAGTATGTTAAATAACACTCCCAGTAAATAAATAGCTACAATATGTCTTCCTTTCAAAGCTAAAATTAATTTAATCACTTCATTTCATAGCATTAAAATAAAGGCAACCATAAATAGTATGTTTTCATTAAGTCTAATTACTTTCTAGAAGGTGGATAATGAAGGTTATAGGATAGAGGTATGGTTTCTATGGAATGATGCTTTATGAAGATTAACAGTATAAGATATTATCAAGATTTGGTTTTTCTCTCATTTCTTTATAGTCCATTAAATCTTGTTTGCTTTCAAAGGAGGAAGAAGAGGACAAAGACATTGAAGAAGATGCTCTTGTGAATCCTGGCAGAGACAGTGCCACAAACCAAATAAGAAGAAAGGAACCCCAGACTTCCACCACAACAAACTACAATCACATAGGGACTCAATACAATGAGGCCAAGACTAACCAACCCCCAACAAGAGGAAGTGAATTCTCGGGAAAGGGTGATATCCCCTACACATATTTAGATGCTACTTCCCAACCAGTCACTGAATTAGCCCCAGAAAAGGATGTTTCTTTGACTTCACAGACTGTAACCAATCTGCTACCTCACACTCTGGAAGGCACTTCAGTCTCTCAAACTGTTCTCAGATTTCCACAGATGAACTTGTCTGGGACTATGGAATCTTTAAGCACAGTTTCTGTAAGGGAATCTCAAGAGGTATCTGCTGATATCAGTGACAAAGAGCATTTATTGACCAATTTTAAGCTTGATACGGGAGCTGATGATTCTTCAGGCTCCAGTCCCACAATTACTGCTGTGCCCTTCATCTCTGAGACCATATCCCATGGGTATGTATTTTCTTCAGAAAACCCAGAGCCAGTCACGTATGATGTCCTAACACCAGAATCTATGAGAAATGTTTCAGAAGATTCAGCCTCATCAGGTTCGGAAGACTCTCTAAAGGATCCTTCCATTGATGGAAGTGTGTGGTTTCCTAGTACAGATGTGAGGACGCAGCCCGATGTTGGATCAGGTAGAGAGGACTTTCTCCAAACTAATCACACTGAGATACACAGTGACAGATCTGAGAAGACAACGGAGTCCTATTCTCCAGGCCCACGGGTGCCACAGGGTCCCTCAGCCACAGATATGGAAATGCCACAGTATTCTTCCTTTGCCTACTTCCCGACTGAGGTAACACCTCATGCTTTTACCCCATCCTCCAAACAGCACGGTTCGGTTCCCACTGTCAACGTGGTACACTCGCAGACAACTCAACCAGTATACAATGGTGAGACACCTCTTCAACCTTCCTCCAGTAGTGAAGTCTTTCCTCTAGTCACCCCTTTGTTGCTTGACAGTCAGATCCTCAACACTCCCGCTGCCGCTTCAAGTAGTGATTCGGCCTTGCATGCTACGCCTGTATTTCCCAGTGTTGGTGTATCATTTGAATCCATCCTGTCTTCCTATGATGGCGCAACTCTGCTTCCATTTTCCTCTGCTTCCTTCAGTAGTGAATTGTTTCACCATCTGTATACAGTTTTTCAAATCCTTCCACAAGTTACTTCTGCTGTGGAGAGTGATAAGGTGTCCCTGCATGCTTCTCTGACAGTGGCTGGGGGTGATGTACAATTAGAGCCCAGCCTTGCTCAATATTCTGAGGTGGTGTCACATCAGACCGTGACTCGTGCTGCTTCGGAGACGCTGGAATTTGGTGGTGGAGGAGCTGGTGTCCTTCATAAAGCGCATGTATTTTCTCAAGTTGAGCCATCCAGCAGTGATGTCATGACGCATGCACGTTCTTCAGGGCCTGAACCATCCTATGCATTATCTAATAATGCAGTTTCCCAACCCCTCCTCACTGTTTCTTACAGTTCTGCAGTACCTGTGCATGATTCTGTCAATGTGTCTCATCAGGGTTCCTTATTTAGCAGCCCTAGCCACATACTGATGCCCTGGTCTTCGTTAATAACGCCAACCACCTCATTGCTGCAGCCTACTCATGGCCTCTCTGGTGATGGGGAGTGGTCTGAAACCTCCTCTGATAGTGAACTTCTTTTACCTGATACAGATGGTCTGACAGCCCTTAACATTTCTTCACCTGTTTCTGTAGCTGAATTTACATATCCCACATCTGTGTTGGGGTATGATAATAAGTTGCTTCCCCAAAGTGACATAATAGATGGAAATCAGACTGAACTGCACATTTCTTCTTTCAGTGAGATGGGTTACCATTCTCAAAGCACAGTCATGCCTGGCCTATACAATAATGTAAATGGGTTGAATGCATCTTTACAAGAATCCCCCATTTTCTCTCCTAATACAAAGGACATTCCTCCAGGCTCTCTTGCTTATACTACCAATAAGCCTTTTGATCATGAGGTTAGTCAAGTTCCAGAAAATAAGTTTTCAGTTCAACCTACATACTCTCTATCGCAAGCATCTGGTGATACTTCTCTTAAACATGTACTTAATGTAAACTCAGAGCCAGCGCCCTCTGACCCTGTTTCTAGTGCAATGTTATCTTCAACTCAACCCTTATTTTATGAGGCCTCAGCTGCTTTTAACACTGAACTAGTATCGCTGCAACCTTCTTTTCAGGCTTCTGATGTTGACACATTGCTTAAAACTGCTCTTCCGGCTGTGCCTAGTGATCCGATGTTGGTTGAAACCCCCAAGGGTGATCAAATTAGTCCTACAGTATCGCATCCTATGGCAGCAAAATCTGCTTCAAGTGAAAACATGCTGCACTCTACACCTGTACCAGTTTTTGATGTATCTCCTGCTTCTAATATGCCTGCTGCTTCACTTCAAGGTTTAACCATTGCTTATGCAAATAAGAAATATTTTGAACAAGTTTTGCTTAAAAGTAAAGGTTCCCTGCAAGTGGTGCCTTCATTGTTCAGTAATGATAAGTTGTTCCAAACTGCCAGTTTGAAGGTTAAGCATGCCGTTCCCCCAAAAGGAAGGCAGGCATTTGCTACTTCTGCTTTTTCTATGGATGGACCTCTGAATACACCTATAAATGAGCTTGTGTATTCTGATGAAGTTTTCACTTCCACCAAGGGTTTCATTGCCAAGGAGGTAGTGGCTGGCATTCCAACAATTGTTTCTGATACACTTGTGACTGATGATCATTCTATTCCTTTAAGAAATGTGTATGATTCCATTACAGCTCTTTCTCCCAACAAAGATGGCTCTGTTAACACAACCAAGTTGCTGTTTCCTCCTAAAACAACTTCTGAGCTGACTCATAGTGCCAGATCTGATGCTGAGCTAGTGGGTGGTGATGATGATGATGTTACTGATGATTATGATGATGATGATGGTGACAGGTATAGAAATGGTTTATTTGTCAATAAGTGTATGGTATGCTCCTCCTATAGAGAATCCCAGGAAAAGGTAATGAATGATTCAGATCCCCAGGAAAGCAATCTCATGGATCAGAATAACCCAATCTCATATCCACTATCTGAGAAATCTGAAGAAGAAAATAAAGTCACAGGTGTGCCCTCAGAAAGTCAGACTGATATGGACAGAAGCCCTAATAAATCACAATTAACAAACATGCTCCCCAGAAAGCATAGTGATGGAGCACAGGACAATGGCATTCAGACTGGTACCCTGCTTGCTTTCACCCCAGAATCTAAAGCATGGGCAGTTCTTACAAGTGATGAAGAGAGTGGATCAGGGCAAAGTCCCTCAGATAGCCTCAATGACAACGAGACTTCCACAGATTTCAGTTTTCCAGATGTCAATGAAAGAGATGTTGACAGGGTCCTGGAAGCAGGTGACTCAGAAATGACTCCTGGGTCCCCAGAGTCCTCCACACCGGCCGTTACTGGCAGGCACTCAGAAGTGTTCAACATTTCAGAGGCAGGTTAGTTATGGATCAAAGGGATAGACTGAGGCATGATGGTCTTCATTTTCAAAAAATAGAAAAATAACAAAAAGATAGAAATTTGATAAAATGGCACATTAATGTTTTAATCAAAACATCAAATTACTTCACATTTTTAAAGTATGATTTTAATCATTACTTCGAATGAATGCTCAATATGCTTTTTTAAAATTAAAGTATTGTTGGCATACTGTGTTGTATGTTTTCAGTGTACAACGAAGTGATTTGACATTTATGTACCTTACCGTGTGATCACCATGACAAGTCTGTTAGTCGTCCATCACTGTGCAATGTTATTACAATATCCTCGGGCCTATTTCCTGTGCTGTACACACACCCCTGTGCCTTATTTATTTTATAAGTGGAAGGCTGTCCCTCCTTCTGCCCTTCACCTTTCTCATCCATCTTTCTATCCCCCTCCTCTCTGGCAGCCATCAGTTTGTTCTCTGAATCTACGAGAAAAAGTTCTGTTCTGTTTGTTTTGGTCTTTAATTCTCTGCAAAAGAGATAAAGCAATGTTTATTTATTGTCAATTTTTCATATTCTACAAGATGCCTGTTATATGTGGGAGCAATTATGGGTTGTTAATACATTTTATTAGCATACTGCTTTTTAAATGATAGACTGGAGTGTGCTTTTTTAGATTATTTTAATTTTCATATTTACTCATGCTCTAAAATAAGTTGTAAACCAGCTCTATTAAATTATAAAATGAATTATAAGTTCTGAGAGTTATACGATATAAGCACATCTCTGTACTCTGCCCCATGAAAAGGAATTACGTAATTAGTACTGCGTAGCTTGGGGAGCTTTAAAAAAAGTTATATTACTAAGTTTGGAGAGTGAATGGTAAGATTTTCTTCAAACAAGGTTTTAATTTTTAAAAATTGTGCTTGATTACCTTAATGCTGCCTAAAGAGGGCAGTGTAAACTAACAAAACACAGTGCACTTTGTACTTGTTATACACCTTTCTACCAAGTTAAATAATAGGCGTTAATACGCAGTGTATGCATAGGTATATGACAAGATGTAAGACACTAGAACATTTTCTGTAGAAAGGCATTTCATTTATTAATGTATTTTATACAAATTAGTTTATTGGCCAGATGTTTCTTAGAGCACATTACTGACAATATATATAATACAAATGTTTGCTTTAAATGCCAAAGAAAAGGAAAATTCAATACCATTAAGCATATGAAATACTGGATGATTTTATCAAATTGATCATAAGAATTTTGTAATTTTTTAAAATTTTATTTTAAGGCATTTTAACTTTAAAATGAAAATATTTAAATCTGAATAGTAAGTTAAAGGACAGGCTAAAGTAACATTTTGCACTATTGTTCCATAAAGGTGAATATTTGTAATCTGAAACATAGACACTAATCTCATTAGGATATTTTCTCTCTTTTGTGATTTATTTCCCTTCAATTTAAACTTTATGTGAGAGTAAATAATGAACCAATACATCACCATATTCACTAGGAATGAAAATATATATAAATTTTTCTCAAAAAATGAAAAAAATATATATTTTCATTCCAATTATAATACCTTTAAAAATGTTTTATTAGATGTCTTTTAAAGGAAAATATTAGGAATCCACCTATTTTTCTATGTCACTGGGAAGTGACATTAGTGAGATGTTCTTGCTAGATTATGCTTTTGTAGGGAGACAGTACATAGGAAACTACCAAACCTAGAATTATGACTAAAGTTTAGCAATTTCTCTTCAATAAATCTTATTTGATTTAATTGAGAGTATGTTCTCCCACCGATGAGGACAAAACAATATGAACATTACATCCAATATCATCAAGCAACTGAATTTATAACTTTAATGAGGTAAAACAAGATTAAGGAAGTTGTGGCCTGTTTTTAATTCTCTGCGTGTAAAGGTATCATATGCAGCATATCATCAAATACACTTCATCAAATGTATATAAACTAATTCCGAAACTTATAATTTGATTATGTATTTTGAAAATGTAGAGTAACTTATAAGACATGTTCGTCAAATAATACAGATAAGCCAAATATGAGCGTGCGCCATATATGACTGTATACCCTGAGACCCAAAGACACTGAGTGACGTGGTCCAGGTCAGTTAGGGCGTTAATAGGAAATGAAGACTGGAGGCCTGGGTGGTTGATGTCTGTATCTTAGCACTAGGCTTCCAAAATTGTAGACATTAACATAGGTACATAATGCTTAATTTGTAGTATCAAAATTATACTGTTTTATTCTGAAAGCATACTTTAAAGTATTGATCTTAGTGCTTTTTTCCTAATTGTCTATTAGTAGATTCTTATCATTTAGTTAACTCACATATACTACTGAGACGTATAAAAATAAATTATTTTAGTCTCAACTAATGGATATAAAAGTCAAGACAACTAATTGTCATTATAATAAACAAAGCAATTAGTTGATTGTGTGCATTTTCATATAGTATCCCATCTGGAATAAAATGCCTAGGTTTTCATAACATGTAATTACCATGGATTTATCATTCTGTCTTCTCAATTGAAGGGTTTATTTTATTTTTTCAGATTTTTTATTTTATCTTGTTTTTATTTTTTATTGTTGTTCAATCATGGTTGTCCCCATTTTTCCCCCATTACTCTCCCCTGCCCTACCCACCCCCGCCTCCCACATTCAGTCCTCCCCCCACCCCGTTGTCCTTGTCCATGGGTCCTTTATACATGTTCCAGACCCTTCCCCTTCTTTCCCCGGTAGCCCCCTCCCCATGCCCCTCTGGTCACTGTCAGTTTCTTCTTTATTTCCATGTCTCTGGTTTATTTTAAAATTAAACATCCCAGGTAACTTAAGAGAAAGTCTTTATACAAAACTATATGTATTCCCAAGAGTGTGTATATAGTATGTATGGTATATATGGTAACTTGTTACATATTTTATATGTTATATCTTATATAGCACATATATGATCAGACATATCTCATACCTATGTATGCACATCTAAAATGAGATATTTATGCATCTATATATACTAATATACATATTGTTATGAATATTTGTAGCCATTGAAGACCTATGTAATTATATAAGCTAGCTTTGTATGTAAATTAATGTACAGCATTGGTTCTCAAACTTGAATGTGAACCAGAATCACCTGGAGGACTTGCTAAAACAGATTTCTGGGCCTTACCCACAGAGTTTCTTTTTTAAAAATTTGTATTGATTTTTAGAGAGAGAGGAAGAGAGAGAGAGAAACATTGACTCATTTTACTTGTTTATGCATTTGCATTGTTGAATCCTGTATGTGCTCTGACTAGGGATCTAAGCCCCAACGTTGGTGTATAGGGATGATGCTCCAACCAACTAAGCTGCCTGGCCAAGGCCTCACAAAGATTCTGAGTCAGCAAATCTGGGTAGTTGGGACAAGCCCAAAATTTGCATTTTTAACAAGTTCCGGGTGAAGCCAATGCTACTGTTCAAGGGACTGCACTTCAGGAATGACTGATACAGATGACAATGTTAGGTACTAGGTACCAGGGACTTTGCTAAATGGATGATTTCATTTATTCCCCACAGACTTTCTATTTAGATAACCATGGTTACAAGAGAGAAAATGTGAAGACAATTATGTATAAAACAAGGTGCTTTTGTAAATTTCATAAAGAAATTTTCAGTGCATTCACCATTAGATTAATTAGTTTTCTAGATAAACCTCACCATAATACATAATTACCAGAGCACATGATTAACAAAATAGAAAGTAAATGTGGGGCTTCTGTCGCAGGAAGACTAATTACAGCTCAGATGTCAGTGGACTTAGACTACTTCCACTTTTCAGTTTCATGATTTTTAGGCACATCTTTGAGTTCTACTATTTTCTAGCTAATGCTTCCATAGTTATAAGAACAAACATTTTGAGAAGTTCGAGTGACATTTATGTGCCTTTGACCCATATGAGTAGATTAATTTATTGGCTGTTTTTACACTATCAAGTTACAGAAGGAGACCGTTGTTTTAAATCTTAAGTTCTCTGCATTACATATATTTTTAATGCTATGTTTATGAATTTATGTTACTCTGAAAATATTTAAAATTCAATCTAATCCTTTTGTCTCATATCATCAATAGTAAGGTGCTTAGTATAACAGCCCCAAAGGTGCCATTTGTGTAGGAAGCAACGTAGACTCTCACGGAGAATTTAAATGTAGTTCTTTCAAAACTTCTCCAGGTGGACAGGTGGTGGTGTCAGCAGCTTCG
Organism: Anoura caudifer; assembly: GCA_004027475.1. Taxonomy (NCBI): domain Eukaryota; kingdom Metazoa; phylum Chordata; class Mammalia; order Chiroptera; family Phyllostomidae; genus Anoura; species Anoura caudifer. The sequence continues at coordinate 11,884 of PVKU01009802.1, read as the reverse complement.
TGGCAGAGCAGTTCTAACGTTCAGGACCTTGCGTTTCCCGCTGCGCACACCTCAAAAAGTAGAAGGAAGGTGGTGACTGGCCACTGACACCCTGTGGTTGTGAAACTCTTTCAGCAGCTGGGAAGAATAGCTCCAGAAGCAGTGATTTTGAAAGTGCTAGAACAATAGCATACCTGCTTGGTCACAATAAGTAGTCTTCTGTCATCTTTTAAAATGAATCCAAGGAGAGAATTTAGCCTTTTTCATAAAAGAGTTATCCATTACCATTTATCCCCTTACACCGTCTGCCACCCCTACCCATTCTCTCACCTCCACAATCACCACACTGTGGTCCATGTCCATAAATTCTTTTTCCTTTTTCGCTCAATCTACACACCCCGCCCCAACCCCAGAGCTGTTGGCCAGCTCTCAATCTGTAAGTCTGTCTCTATTTGCTTGTTAGTTCAGTTTGTTCATTAGATTCCACATATGAGTGAAATCGTATGGTATTTGTATCTCTCTGAGTGGCTTATTCCAGTTAGCATAATGCATCCTACATTTAAATTTTAAATAGTGTGCTGATTACCTTAATTAAGGGTTATCTTAATGTAAGAAGGGTTATCCTAAGATTCTCTTTCAATGAAATTATTAACTGATCCTAATTATTTACCTGATTGCAGGCTTTAAAGTAATTCCTTTAAAATTAAGTTTGGAAAATCAAGAGTTTATATGGTGATTCAGTAAGTAGCACTGTTTTCCTGATTGTTTTGTTTAAACACTGGGTAGTTTTCTTATTTTAATACTTCCGTTTCCCTTTTAACAACCTTTTCAAGGCAGTATTATGCTCATTTCTTGCCACAGCTCCCCTACATGGGTGCAAATCTCTGTTAGGATGTTTTAGGTCTTCAGCTCTGATGACCCGCCTTATTTTTAAATTTTATTTTACTTAAATTCACTTATAATCGTAGACATTCTTTGCATCTTAGAGTCAAAGTTTTAAAGGTGGGCAACAGAGAGGATGGCAATTATTTGGTCGAAAAATGCTGTCACTTAAAGTTTAAATATCGACTCTCTCCATTTTCTCCAACGCAGAAGCCAGTAATAGTAGCCACGAGTCTCGTGTTGGTCTAGCTGAGGGGCTGGAGTCCGAGAAGAAGGCAGTTATACCCCTCGTGGTCGTGTCAGCCCTGACGTTTATCTGTCTAGCGGTTCTTGTGGGTATTCTCATCTACTGGAGGTACGTCGGGGGTTTGTTTCGGAAATGTACTTCATAAAGCTCAGATTTTTGCCTGTTTTATACTTGAAAGTTCTTCAAAGCATGTTCAAAACTCCTTTCCCTTGAGCGCTACCCTTAATTTATCCAGGCAACTATGAATAGGTGAATTTTTGAATCCAGAGACATAATGATAAAAGATTTCATTGTTCTTCATACTTAAGTCAAACAATAGAAGGTAAAATGGAGGACCTTTGCTTTTGGTTAATATAATACAGTATTTTGACAGTTGCACTTTCATGTTAATTTAACATTCAAACCTTGTCATAATATTAATATGAATCTAAGCATCTCAGATTTAATGCCACCACTGTTATAATTTTAAAAGTTATCATTTAGGAAAACATAATTTTTAATTTTCATTTGAGGGTATGTTTATTTATTTTTAGAGAAGAAGGGCAGGAAAGAGAAATATCAATCAGTTGCCTCCTGTATGTGCCCCAACTGGGGACTGAATCTATAACCTAGGTACGTGCCCTGACCGAAAATCAAACCCACAACCGTTTGTGGTGGACAGAACAACGCTCCAACAACTGAGCCACCAGGCTAGGGCAGGACCAACAGAGCCAGTTGACCAGGGCAGGAAAACATAATTATTGACATAGTAAAATAATTGTTTAATAACAGAATTTTGTATGAGAGGCACATTAACTACATACTAATAACATACTAATAGGAAAGAATAATACCCTGCCCTGGCTGGTGTGGCTCAATGGATTGAGCACTGGCCTATGAATCAGAGGGTTGCCGGTTCAATTCCTAGTCAGGGCACGTGCCTAGGTTGCAGGCCAGGTCCCTAGTTGAGGGGCACGTGAGAAGCAACTGCACGTGGATGTTTCTATCCCTCTCTTCTCTTTCCCTTCTCCTCTCTCTAAAAATAAATAAAATCTTTTTAAAAATAATACCCTATACATACAAGTAAATATCAAGCAATTCAAATATAGATATAATTAGAAAACAAAGTTAATGACTATATTAAGATACCTGGGATTTTAAAATTTATTATAATTTGCCTTGAGGACAAAAGTAGCTTCATTCTCATCAACCACCTACTAAAATCTTTGAAAGACGAGGAAAATTGCACCCCTTGTTAGTTTCCCACCCTACAGCAAGATGAACACACAGCAAATCAGAAAGTTTAATAGGGATACAATGTAAGTAGGATCAGTGTTATGACTGGGTCTGTTGCAAAACAAGGACTTTATGATGATATAAGGAATCATATGTGTAAACTAAGAAAGGGTGTAGCTTAGTACCTTATACTTCTGTTTTAAAAGAGATCTTTGTTCAAAAGATCTAAAATTAATTATTCTTTGCTTAGCAACATCTTTCTATAGGTACATGTCACCACTTTTTATGTGTTATCCCAAAATACATCCTCTCATTTCATTCAGAAATATTTATTGTGTGAATAGCCATGTGCCCAGGGCTATGTTAACTACTATGGGAAAATACTCAAAAGTGGATGAAAGAATGAAAGTCACTCCTGTTAAGAAATTTGTGCTTATTGAAGAGAAATAATTTTTCATGAAAAGTATCTAAAATATAACAAAAGTATATGCATGGCAGTCAAGCCTCTAAAGCTAAAAGTTTTAAAAGATATAAAGAGATAAAGGTAAAAGAGACCAAGTGATCTTGACAGGCCAAAATGGGCAGGGTAAATATAAAATGCAGTGCCTGAGCTGGGAAGAGTTCAGAAAGTGCAGGCAAGGGGAAGGAGCATTCCAGGCAGGAGGGAAGAAGGCTGGGAAGCAGGATGAGCTGAGTGTGTCTGAGACAGCGGGGCACACAGCATGTCCCTACACGTGGTTGCACATCAGTTGGCTAAGGCGGGATGTTTTCATGGCGAACTGTATTTCCTACCTGACTTCCTTTACAGAACAGAGTAGACTGCAGACTATGGAGAACAGATCATGCTTTTATTATCCTTCATGGGTTAGGTGTCTATTTTGTCCATAACTTGATGCAAACAAAGATGCTTTCTTCAGTAATTTCCATAGTTGCCAACACTCTTTTCACAGAAGATTCATGCTCAGCAGAGTCCCAAGAACACATAGAGAATTCACAACTGTTTGCTCTTCATATTGCTTTTCTCCCTGCTGGGCTTGTTAGGCCACCTTCTTACCAACATTGATATCATCTTTATTTAGATGACTGGTTTATATCTAATCTAATTTTGCCTGCCAATCAGTTTTGGAAGTTAGTGGGAATTGGGGTTAAACAACTTTAAAATAAGATGGAAAACAGGACCAAATTCTACTTCATAGTAACTAGTGTTAGAATAAACTTCCAAAAAAGATATCAGATGATTTACAGTTATAACATGGAAATAATTACAATGAGTCTTCTAATATGTTATTTAATGTTTTAAGTTTATTTTCTACAAATTTGAAAATGACTTTTATTCCATATGATTTGATATTTCATGGAAAATTAAATTTTGAAGTGCTTCTTTATCTTCTATTAATGAATTATTCTATGTGTATTATGCAGAGAAAAAAGATAAAGTTTCAAGTTTGACCTATAATTTGACCTTCACCAATAAGATGTTTCTCCTTTCCTCACAAGTAACACTTTATGTACCTTCAATACAGAGTGCATTAGCACTCTGATGCTTTTATGTATTTATTTTATATCTATCAAATGTTCTGATAAGATTTGTCACTTTTACTTACCTATTTCAAAATGTAATATATCTGCCCTAACTCACACCCACTTGCAGTTAAATCATTTTGAAATGTGACTTTTTATATCAGTAATACATTAGGACTATCATTTACTAAATTACCAAATGCTGGTGTTAGTGCATTCTTCAAGATTTGTGTGAATTATCCAAACTCCAGTGTAGATGCATTTGTAAACAAAATGATTGCACTAGCCAATTTGGAAACGCTTAGGCCTTCCTGGAAACTGCAGCCTGCGGAAAGGCCTAAAAGTCGCACCAAGAAGAGTCTGAATGGTAACATGGCGCTTATAAGTGTTTCCGAGTTTTTATGTTTAAACATTTTCTTCTCCTACTTTTTCAGGAGAAACTATGACCTCAGATGTTATGATAAATCCTCTCTTTTGTCTAATTTACCCAACTCAAGGTGGCTCCCTATGTTTTGTGTAAACCTGGAGAGAAAACATCTTGTAACAGGAAGATTGGACAAATTGGTGGTGATAAAATCTGGGAGCCTTTCCCAGTTCAGCCTGGCATTTCCTATGTGGTTTTGGGCATGTCACTGACCCATCCAGGAATTGCTTTCCTATTTTTGCTATTCAGGAGGAAGGTACACTAGATCATCGTGAAGATTTCAGTCAGACCTTCTTCAGTGTTTTTGTCATGAACACATCCTGATGAATATTGTTTCATATGTGTATATGGAGCTATAAAATGGAGTAATAATTACACATTCCTAGCTTTCAATTCCAAATGCTTACTGTGATGAAGAGGTGTAAATTAAATAATCAGATTAACATTGATTGATGGGACCTGTGTCTACAAGTTTAAAACAGTCGGCACTTTTTTCTTCATGGCTCAGTGATAATTAGCAGGAGACATAGTTATCAACACTTAGCACATGGATGTGAAGACATTCACTGCTTATACAGAACAGATGGACTATAGATACTGAATCTTTTCATACCTTAAGTAATATGCCTTGACATCATTTTCCAGATGTTTTAAGGTATATTTGCATGTAGTAAGTAGTAAGTTTCTAAGATACAAAATTATTTCAATAAGGAAGATTTTCAAAAAGTTGTTTTTAAAAAAGACCAAATTTTTTAGAGTTTTTTTAGTAGTTAGAATCTAAAAAATACCAAAGGTGTATTCAGCAAAACAACATTGCATCAAAAGCCATGTAGAAAAGAATTGTCCATAGACACATTGTTTTGGCTGGGGTTGAGGGGGGAAGAAATCATTTTGAATTCTCTCATGATCTTAAATGTAAGTTTGTGGGCCACTAAGTGGAGCTACCAACCCACAATAGCACCCTCCCAGCACTTACCGTGCTGCCGTTTAAGTAGAAAGTCACTTCCTCGGTGAGACTGTCCTATATAGTACACCAAAGCAATACACAGATGCCCTTCATCCAGAATTTAGCATGCGCTGTTTTGTTTTTTCATACTTTCAAGCTTTTGGGTGTGACTTATAAGGTTCTTTTTTTACTAGTTAATGCAGGTAACATTATTGGACCACTTATTTTTTAAAGCAAACGAATATATGATTACACAGCTGGAAAAAGTCAAGTTGGTGTTTACCCAGATACTGCAGTGAACATTAGCAACGTGTTAGAGTTCAGTACCAATGTGCCTTAATTTACCTTTTCTATGTTGAGATTCGGCCTTCTTCCCATTCTCTTAGACGCATCCTCTATTTGTCCATCCACTCAACCATCCATTCATTCATCTTTCTCTAGCTATATAGTCCACCTCTCCCTCCCAAATGTTTTGAGATTTTAAGTTAATTCATTTGAGACTCAGGTAGATAAGAGAGTCTAGAATGCAGCTATGGATAACTTATGGTTGGTGAGTTTACTTACTTCTGAAAATCCATCTCATCCTTCAACATTTAACACCTGTTGTACTCCTGTTTGGTCTACAAAAATCAAAAGACATGGTCCCATCTTCTTTAGAAATGTAATAGACACAAAACAAATGTATTGTTTTGTAATAGGCACAAAACAAAATATATGCTCATTATTTCCTCACTTTGTTCTGTCATTAGTGCATTATCTTACTTACAGTATAAAACTGCCTGCTTTTCTCCTCAAAATGGTATCACTGTGGAAATTTTGTTTTTACATGGTCATAGCTGGCTGCCCTTTCCTAGCAGCTGAATATGCTCAGAAGGACCTAGTCACAAAAATATTGAATGAAAATACCTGTGACCATGCATTCTTTCCCACTGTGGTCCTGTCTAAGGTGGCAAGATGCTGGTATACAGCCACAGTGGAAGAGTGACTAGGGTACTGAGATGTGCTATCTTGGCAAAGCACTACTTGGCACCAACTACAACTTCACATGCCATCTCTGCTTTCAGCATGCCTGATATCAGTTTGCTTGCTCTTCTGCATCTGGTATAGGTAGAGCTGAGATAAATTTAGAGGCCACAAATTTCTTTAATACCTTGAATTTTATAAAATAGATACAGATTTGAACTTATGTGTAATTCTGAAGATTTCTGTCATAATTTTCAAGCAGATCCGAAGTTGTCTTATTATCTGCGATAGCTAGAAGTATAAATTACTTTCTTTCCTTTCCAGGAAATGCTTCCAGACGGCACACTTTTATTTGGAGGATAGTACTTCTCCTCGAGTAATATCCACACCTTCATCCCCTATTTTTCCAATTTCAGGTAATAGCTTAACGTGTGACCATCAGTATCTGCCAGATGTCGAATTAGAAGCAAAATGTTGGAAGGTTTGTCCATATTGGAGTACTTTGCAAATGACTATAATATACTTCAGTAAATATTTGTGTTGCTCAAAATACATATTACTGCATGTATCAGTACCAGCATCATTCTTAACTAGACTACTGCATGTATACGTTGTTCTCAGAAAGTTTGAACATTCTTAACCATACACATAATGTGAAAAAATAATTTATGCTTTTCAGATGTAATATGTTAAAGAACAAACATTTATGGCAGTAATCTAGTTAAGAATGATACTAAAAAAAGAATGACACTGAGTTTTGGTCATTTCAGTTACTTTAATGAAAACTTAAATAACAAAAACAGACTAAATCAATGCAGTAAGGTGGGTAGGACAAGATTACAAAAATCAGGATGAAGTTTTGGTCCCATCTGATCATCTGAGTTTATGTAAGAAAAAGTTTCTTAACTATATTAAGGAAACATCAACTGTTTAATATCAGAACTAGCCTGGTTAACAATATGCAAGAATTAGCCAGTGTCATTTTGATTAAGACACCCAGTATCCCTAGAGTTCAGTTCACACTAAGTTCATAGACACTTATTTAATTAACATTGTATAACATTTCAGAATGAAAGTGGTAACAAAAAAGTTGTTAGGAATGAGTGTCCCGTGGAAGAAGTAGGGATAGAGGATGAGATCAGGACACGGACAGTCACCGAGTCAGGGAAATCAAAAGGAAAAACTCATCCAAATGGTCATTTTACAGAAACTTATTTATATGTTCTGGTACTACATATATTATTGCTAAAGACCCAAGTTCTACCTGAAAGTATCTTTTGAAATTTAATAATTTAAAAAATAGAAGAGGGGGAGTTCCAGCCAAGATGGAGGTATAGGTAGAAACCCTCAGCTTCCTTACACAACCAAACGGAGGATAACAGTCAATCTAAAATCTCTAAACAACCACAAGTACCAGAAAATCAAAGTTCATGGAACTCTGACAACCAAGGAATAAAAGAAACAGCCAGAACAACCAGAGCAGCAACACGTACAAACAGAGAGAAGCGCGAGGCAGTGGTCTGTGCAGGGGCTGGCTGAACAGGAAACTGAGACTCATAGCTGGCTGTGGACTATGGCAGGGGTTGCCAAGGTGGAAGAAACTCCCAGTCTCACAGGAGAGTTTGTTAGAAAGTGAGGCTAGAACCAAGCAGGCAGCTGCATTGTTCCCTGTCTGGCCCCTCCCCGACAGGCAGAGCTGAAGCACAGCAAGGAGGTTTGCCCCGCCCCAGGTGGATGCCTAAGGCCCCGCCCTCTTACATCTTAGCAGGTGCACCCAGACAAGGAAATATGGCCCAATTGAAAGAACAGAGCAAAACCTCAGAAAGAGAACTAAACGATGAGGAGGTAGCCAACCTATCTGATGGAGAATTTAAAGCCCTGGTAATCAAAATGCTCACAGAACTGCTTGAGCTTGGTTGAAAAATGAGCAACCAAATGAAGAATGCCCAGAGTGAAATAAAGCAAAATATTCAGGGAACCAACAGTGACAGGAAGGAAACCAGGACTCAAATCAATGATTTGGAACAAAAGGAAAAAGTAACCATCCAACTGGAACAAAATGAAGAAACAAGAATTCAAAAAGGTGAAGAGAGTCTTACAAACCTCTGGGACAACCTGAAGTTTTCCAATATCCAAATTATAGGGATGCCAGAAGGAGAAGAACAACAGCAAGAAATTAAAAGTTATTTGAACAAACAATGAAGGAAAACTTCCCCAATCTGGCAAAGAAAATAGGCTTCCAGGAAATCCAGGAGGCCCAGAGAGTCCCAAAGAAGTTGGACTCAAAGAGGAACACACCAAGGCACATTGTCATTAAGTTACCCAAGATTAAAGATAAAGAGAGAATCTTCAAAGCAGCAAGAGGAAAGGAGAGAGTTACCTACAAAGGAGTTCCCATAAGGCTATCAGCTGATTTCTCAAAAGAGGCAAGAAGGGGCTGGAAAGAAGTCATAAAAGGCAAGGACCTACATCCAAGATTACTCTACCCAGCAAACCTTTCATTTAGAATGGAAGGGCAGATAAAGTGCTTCCAAGATAAGGTCAAGTTAAAGGAGTTCCTCATCACCAAGCCATTAGTACATGAAATGCTAAAGGAATTCATCTAGGAAAAAGAAGATAAAAAATATGAACAATAAAATGACAACAAACTCACAGCTATCAACAAATGAATCTGAAAGAAAAAAAACAATGAAAAAAACTAAGCAAATATCTAGAGCAGGAACAGAATCAGAGAAATGGACATTGCACAGAGGGACTTCAGTGGGGAGGGGGAAGGGAGGAATGGGGTGGAAGGTACAGGGAAGAAGCATGATTAATAGGCATAAAATAGACAGGGTGAGATATAAATGATATAGGAAACAGAGGACTCAAAGAACTTATACATACAACCCATGGACATGAAGAGGGGAATGCTGGAGGGTTGGGGGCACAGTGGAGGGAGGATTAAGGGGGAAATTGGGAAAACTGTAATAACATAATCAATAAAAAATACTTTTAAAAATAGAAGAAAAAAGGAGAGAACCATTATCTTTGTAGTTTTTAGTAGGCATAGGTATCAGAAATGTTTGGCTTTTTCATCTTTCATCAATCTGTGTTGTCAATTGCTACTGTCTTATTTCTATTTTCTAGTTTATATTAAACTTATGTGTATTTATTTTAGTACAACACAATTTCTCATTAACATATTAGGAATTTTGAGACTGACAGCTCTGTTATCTATTGCCTTTTGAGTCCCTTCACTTTCAAACATACCTCACCTACATACCCCAACAGCATTGGTGCGCAAAGTAACCATAGTATTATCCAAAATATAGCACAGGTTGTTACTAACAATATACAAAATGATCTATAATCAGTTCCTTGTTCAGGAAATCCGAAATCCCTGTTCTGCTTCTCGGAGTAGTGATCAAGGGCATCTCCTCTTTTCACCTGCAGCTCTCAGAAGTGTGCTCATGATCCCCCAAATGTGCACATTTTCATGTCAAATCAGAGAATAAAAAGACATGTGGGTCTTACTCACTTGCAGACCAATTCATTAAAGAAATTACCAAACTAACCTGTGATAAAAAGTAGTCAATTTGCTTGTGTAGAGAGGTTGCCTATACAGAATAATATCAATGGGTAGAAGAACCTGTAATAGCAGAACCAGTGATTTTGATATGACAAATTATTTCTGGCTTCTTATCTATTTTATAAATAGGTAAGAACAGCTACATTCAGGCAAGATTCTTCTGGAGGTGTGAAGGTGAAATTACATCTTTGTCTAGTGTCTCTTAAGCTTAACTGGCTAATTCAAGTTTAGTATTCAGGTACAGACATCTAAGAGAGAGAACAGATGGATTCTATTTTTTTAAATGAACTAATTCTTGGTAACTGATGCTTAAAATATTAAATGGCTTAGATGCTGAACATCTGTTGATGTAAATAGCTGTTTCTAGTGAAATGTGTTTGATGTTTCCTTGTCAGAGAAATCACTTGTGAAATTGCATACTGTGAACTAGTAATACGTTTAATTCGAGAAATTCTTTCCAGGAATAAAAATAGAGCCTGTTGAAATCATTTGTCCTCTTCACAATTAATTAACAGATCCAATGACTTTGTTTATGTAGCAAAGTTCTTGAAATATTCAAGATTCAAAGTTCCACAGATTTTAGCATTTTCAGTGAATAGTCTGCATATAAATGTTCTCTATTGTTTATAAAGTGAGGGGAAAATGTTTTCAACTATAAAAGTCAGACTATGTAACAGTAAGACATTAGCTATACAATTTTATAAAACTGAAATTGCACTGTATATCATGTTACTCTATGATAAACTTGATAGCATATTGTTTCTGCATTTTTCCCTAGAATGTACATGTAACTCCCACTCCTGTTAGAGAGAGTTACCGGTGAAGAGATGCAGTTTCCTGATAAGAAGTGAAGCTTTGGTGATATTTATAACTTAACATTGAGAATTAACTCTTTTCTCTTTACAATAGAAACAGGAAAGGGATTCTTGGTCAAATTCGAATTTTAAATTGCAGATTATGATTGATAGTAAATACAGAGAAAATTGAAAATTTTGATTATAAAAATAATTAAACTTTGAAGTTGCTTTAGAAGAAGGAACCTAACAAATCTTTATAAATCAGAAGCACATTCATTTATATTGAATTATCCTTTCCAAACTCATTTTTTTTTATTCACTTAGATGACGTTGGAGCAATTCCAATAAAGCACTTTCCAAAGCATGTTGCAGACTTACATGCAAGTAGTGGTTTTACTGAAGAATTTGAGGTATGATTTTACTATATTTATTTTAAGTAATATAGAAAATAGCAAACTTGAAAGATTCAACTGTTTCTTGACACAATGACATTGAAGCCATTTTCATTTCTTGTGAGAATATTAGTTCCATCACCATTATGTCTTTAGGAGATGTGCAGTGGTTATCGTATTTAAAAAATTGGTCTTCCATTTTAAAAAGCCATGTTGTACTAGTGGAAAAACTTAAAAACATTGTTACTGGTCCATAAAATACAATCTCCAGTATTGTTTTAAAAAATAACCTGCATTAGTAGCACTGATTCCTTTTAATTTTCTAAATATAATTTACACTAAACTACAAAAATGTTAGGCTTTTCAAAGTATATATAAACTCAGTTATAAATATTGTACCAGTGTAAATACAGAAATGTTTATTTTACAGGTGTAATAAATATTACATAAAGTAAAATCCCATCTTCTTCTCAAGAAAATATGCATTTCTAAAAAAACATTTAAACTTTACAATCCGTGAAAATGATTCTAGTAATGTCCCTTAAAATTATCTTATGCAGAACAGAGAAATATGCCCATTGACCTCTCAGTTTAGCAGATTTTTCAAAATAAGGTAATTTATTGTACTAGGTGTACTACATTCAACCTTCACACAACCCTGGAAGTTATTTGTTTTTATTTCTATTCATATTACCAATGAAATCCAGTTCCACAACATGAATTAACAACTAATAAGTAGCAGGGCTGTGATCCAAACCTAGGTCTGTGGTTTTAAAGCTCATGTCCTTTCCATTCCAGAAAGCTAGGGATCTCCAGCCCACCTCCCCCAACCCCTCCCCTCTAGGAAATATCAGATTGCTTTTCCATCTTCCCCACCTGAGTCCCCAAGTACTCCTGGACCCCCTCTTTCAAGCACTTTGGGCTCTGATCCTGATCAGAGGGTGTTT
>PVKU01009801.1:45422-58409 GCA_004027475.1 Anoura caudifer | reverse complement strand
GAAAGAAAGAAAAGAAGGAAAAGGAAATAAAAAAGTGAAAAGAGAATAAAGAAAAGTAGAATGAAAAAGAGAAAAAAGACAGGAAGGAGTGGTATGCTTGGGAAGAAAGGAAGAAGGAGTAAAACAAGAAAGAAGTATTGAGAAGCCAAAAGGAGTTGAGGGGTAAAAGAGATCAAAATAGTGAAAAAGAGAAAAAAAACACCAAAAAAATTAAAAAACCAAATAACACCAAAACCGCTAATTCTTGCTGTTATCAATCTTGCCAAGCTGATTTTTCTGGTCTTGAAGACTGTAGTGGCTGTGGGGTGACCGTATTGTTTTTTTTTTTTTTCCCTTGTTCAGCATTCAGTTTTCTCTGGCCTACTGTCCTCAGAGGTGCCCCTAGATTCTCTGCCCAGGGCCCCAGGTGCAAAGTGTGGTCATGCGCCCACAAGGGACTTTATATTTCTTGTTGCTATAGCGCATGAGACTTTTTTTTACTGATTTCTGTTTCCCATATTTTATTTTTGGTGTACAAAAATGTCTCTGATTTCTGAATGTTGACTTTGTATCCCACTGTTTGCCAAATACACTTAAACCATACACAAAAACAAACTCAATATGCATAAAATATTTAAATATAAGTCATCACACCATAAAAGTTCTAGGAGAGAACATAGGCAGGAAAATATCAGATATTCGATGAAACTATTTTCACCAGTATGTCCCTGTAGAGAAAGGGACATAAAGGAAATATAAAATAAAGGGAATTAATTTAAATAAAAAGCTTCTTCACAGCTAATGAAAACATCAGCAAAATTCAATGGGTACAAATCATATGGGAAAACATATTTCCCAGTGATAACTTGGACAACGTTTTGATCTCCAAATATATAAATATTCACATGAGTCCAATCCTGGAAGACCAACAATCCAATTAAACAAATGAGCCAAGGGCCTGAACAAACACTCCTCCAAGGAGGACATAGGGAGGGATCAGAGACATATGAAAAGATGCTCAGCATTACTAACCATCGAAGAGATGCAACTTGATACCACAATGAGATATCATTTCAAATCTCTCAGAATGCACATAATAAACAAATCGACAAATATTAAGTACTGGCAAAGCTGTGGACAAAAAAAAACAGCTATTTATAAATGAATCACACAGCTATTGGCAAGGAAACATTCCAAGAAGTGAGAAGCAGTGCAGTGCAGCTATTCCCCGAGGTGGAAACTGATGATTCCTATCTCAGCCACTAATCAATAATTAATATCATTAATAGAAATTATAGCACTTATAAAACAGCATGCCTGTGTACAGTTCTAGGTATTGATTGGCCTCATTCTCAAAAAAACATGTGATAAATATGGGTTAATTAAATAATGAAGTAGTGTGTGTGTGTTTTTGTATGTGATATAATATGCTAGTACTTTGCTTTAAGAAGAAAGAGCTCCTCCTTTAATATAGAAAGATGAAACCTAGGAATTAGTAGCAAAGTGTAAAAACAAATCAGTTAGTCAGTATCCAGGTTTCACCCCCTGGGTTCATTGAGCTAAGGAAGGCTCAAGGTGTAATGGAAATAGTGTGTAACCAATAAAGTGAAGAATCTAGTTTATTTAGCAGTTGTTGAATAGTTTCTAGTTGGTGATAGGTAATTCAACAGTGGTATCTTCAGGCAGACTGAAATAAATGTAGATTGAAGAATTACTTAGATAAAGATCTGTGTAAAAGACCTAGCATGGGTTAAAAAATAAAAGGTATTAGGTACTTCCTTATTCATTTAACAACAATATACTGGAATATAGATAGGTTTTTCCTCAAACTTCAGGTGCTTTTAACAGTTAACTACTGGGAAGCCCAATCATGAGACACAGATCCAGGAAAACACTATTGACAAGTGTGTCTCTTTGCCTCTTTGCATTGATCAGGGCAGGTTAAAACAGGCTTCTGAAGAGAACTGAAAAATGTTAGAAGAGGGCTAGAATGTGGACTACCACCAGATGGCATTAGAGCAGGGAAGTCAAAAAAACCACAATCCTGTCTCAAGCCATAACCACCCCTGTGAGGCGTGTACAGAAAACAGACATATGAATCACACATGCTGATCATAAGGAAACTAAACAAATGCACATAGGTTAACCCAAACACGTACTGAGCTTTCTTCTATGGGTATGTGCAGTGCTAGTAACTTATGATGAGCCCTCTGCCAAACTTCAATAATTGAAATAGCTTTTATCTTAGAGAAGAAAATGGTGTGTGTGTGCATGCGTGTGTGTGTGTACAAGAGGGAGAGAGAGAAGCAGTAGATAGCTGGCTTACTCTGAGAGTAGGATTGCCACATAAGATACGGAACACTTAATTAAAGTTTGCTAGACTCTATCTTGTCCTGGATTTGTGAGATTAAAGAAGAAGAGAGACTACTTCTCCTTTCCTTCCTTTGTATTGTTTTCTCTGTTTCACTCTTTTTACTCATGCACATCTGTGGCCAATGCTGGTTTTGGCCTTCCCCTTGAGGTGGCAATCTATGCAGTATAACAGGAAACACACTCCATTTAGACACACAATTTCCCCTTCTCATCGCAATGAGGTGTTTATGTACATCCCACAAAAATCCCTCCTAAATATTGTTCTCAGGATCACAGTGAATTGTCAAGTATGAGAAATAGTCATCTTGAAACATTTCTACATCCATATTGGGAAATTTGATAATCAGTCCTATTTTAGGGGTACAAAAACACAATTGCACTTTTCAGAAACCTTAAATGATTTTACTAAAGGAATATATTTATTCATACAAGCTGCTGTAAACATTCTTTCTCTTGTATTTCCCTATATTTGTACACATGTGAATACATGTTTATGCACACATGGCAGGTATTAAATGTTACAACCAATGAGCACTACACATATTTTATACATAAACAATTGATGCAAAATGAAGACAGTTATGGAAACTATTTTCTTATGTGGAAATTCAGACAAATCTCATCATTTTCTCACTATTCAAAATATTATTTTCTTTCTGTCCTTATGTAGAGGTCATTGTTCCTTGATAGTGAATTTTATGTTCTGTCCTCTCTTGCCCTATTCAGAAATGATCAATTTCCTGCCCCCACTTCAACTTCCCCCAGCAGATGAGCTAAGTACCTGCTGAACACACCTTTAGGCAAGAGTCTGACCAGGTAAAAAATGAATCCTTGTGAAAGTAGGGGAAAAAAAGAAATCCAACTGTGCTTATATCTCTATTAGTCTGAAGGATAAATGCAGTACTCGAATAGTATCACTTAATTGTCATTATCTGGAATAGTTACTTCATTTCAAATTCTCCTTAATTTAAAATAAACCCCTAAGGCTCACATTCCTGCCTGGGACATTTTTAGCAATAAATGCTTGCTGTGAATGACAATAATAGTTAAATGTTCACTCTGACACATTCCAGCATTTTCTAAACACAGATTACTCTGGATTGAATAAATTAATACCAAAGATGGTGCCAAGAGCTCTGAACACTTCAGTGTGTAAACTGAGTTACCTCATCTCATAACAATGCCAGAGAAGCCAGCACAGGTCAGCAGCTTCTTAGAACTTCAGGTTGTTCATTGCTGAATGAATTTTCAGAAAGCAAGTGTGTTACCAATTATACCTTGTGGAGAGAAAGAAAATCATATAACATGATTGGATATAATTACATATTTTAATATATCTCTAAAACTTATACTTGAGGAAAGAATGAAATTTATTTGAGCCTTTTATAAATTTTTATCTTATTCAATTTTAAACATTTTATTTATTTATTTTACTGTGATATTATTACAGTTGTCCCAATTTTCCCCTGTTGCTCTCCCCTGCTCTGTGCATCTGTCACTTGAAGGGTCAATCCTCACAATGTTTTCATCCATGTTCATGGAACATTTATATTTGTTTTTAACTAGACTGTTCCTCTTCTATCTTCCCTTATCGCTCCAGCCTTACCCTGTTGGTCACTGTCTCTTCCTTGTTGCCATGCCTCTGCTTCTATTTGTCTAATTCATTTGTTTTGTTGATTAGGTTCCATTTACAGGTGACATCATATAGCCTTTGTCTTTCACTGCCTGGCTTATTTCACTTAGCATAATGTTCTCCTGTTTCATCCACCGTGTTGCAAAGGGTAGAAGTTCTTTCTTTCTCTCTGCTGTTTAGAATTCCATTGAATAAATGTACCACAAATTTTTTATCCACTCATTTATTGATGGGCGCTTAGGCAGTTTCCTGCACTTGGCTATTGTAAATAACACTGATATGATCGTTGTAGTACATTGGTTTTTCTCAATTGGTGTTTCAGGATTCTTATGGTAAATTTGCATCAGTGGAATTTCTGGGTCAAAATGTAGTTCAATCTTTAGTTTCTTGAGGAAATCCCAGACTGTTTTCCACAGTGGCTGCCCCAGTCTGCATTTCCACAAACAGTGAACTAGGGTTCCCTTTTCTCTGCAACCTTGCCAACACTTGTTATTGATTTGTTAATGATGGCCATTCTGAGTGGTGTGAAGTGATATCTCACTGTGGTTTTAATTTGCATCTCTCTGGTGGCTACTGGCACTGAGCATCCATTCACATGTCTCTGTGTCCTCTGTATTTCCTCCTTGGAGAAGCATCTGTTCAAGTCTTTTGCCCATTTTTTAAATTGGACTGTTCCTATTCCTGGCATTGAGCTGTATGAGTTCTTTACATATTTTGGAGAGCAAACACTTGTCTGAGTCATTGTTGACAAATGTGTTTTTCCATACATCTGGCTCCTTTTTATTTTGATGATAATTTCTTTAGCCATGGAGAAGCTGTTTAATTTGATATATTCCCCATTGTTTATCTTCAATTCATTTTCCATACCTAAGTTGATGCATTGGTGAAAATATTGCTGGAAGGATATCTGAAATTTTGCTCTGTATGTTTTTCTCTAAGAGTTTTATGGTATTGTAACTTATGTTTAAGTCTTTTATCCATATTCAGTTTATTTTGGTGTATGGTGTAAGTGGGTGGTCTAGTTGTATTTGTTTGCTTACACCTGAGTGGAAGCAAATAGTGGCCCACTCCTTCCTCTTTCCACTTCCAGCTGCTGAGCCAGCAAAGACCCTCCGCAGCATGCCACAATTCCCCTTTTGAAAAGAATCTCTTTGAAGATAGCGAAAAGTGGGGGAAGAATTGATAGGATTTGGGATAGAATGGAGGTGAAGAAAGGGAGAGAACAAAATTTAAAATGCAAGTAAACCTGTAAAGAGCGATGGACACAATAGGGTAAGAAATGGAAGTGAATATTATGAGGTTTGAAGTTTGAAAATTGAGAAGGTACTGGAACAGTGAGAGCAAAAGTGCAGAAAAACTATAGCAGGGTCAGTAGCAAAGACAGCTGAATGAAGTTTAATAAAGTTGGAACAGGAATTAGAATATTGCAGAAAGGTAAAAGTGAATATGATATATCTACAGTAAATAAATATGATATTGAGAGAATTTCGGAGGCAAACTAGTAGGAGTAAGAAGTAAAACCCAGGCTGGGCATTGGAGGGAGAATGAAAACATTAAAATAAAATTCCTCAATCAACTGATGAGGGGTAGGGGGAAGGCAAAATGGAGTAGGACATGGGGAGAGAATTCTATGGGATTTTAAGTACAAACAAATAGTGAACAAATAGCATTTCCTTTGGAGAAGTACAGCAATAACTGGTATTTTACAGAATTAGCCACTGCTTATAAAAGCTGGAAAAGGAATCTTATCAGAGGGAGAAAAAGAATGTGAGCTGACTTAAGAAAGAAGAGCACTTATATGAGGTTAGATGGAAGTGAAATAAGTGAGAGTCAGGGATAGAAACGTGTCATAGTGTGAGAGAATATAAAGTTCACAACAGTACAAAAGCTCAGGAAGTTGGCTAAATGGAATAAGACCAGGCAAGGATGCTGCATGGCATTTGGAATAACAATAATGTGATGAAAAATATATAACCTGAAGAAAAAGAATTAAAAGTAAAAAAACCAAGAGTAGTGCAATATTTGGAACACTAGTGAAGTGAAAGAAGAAAAATTAAAATGCAATATGAAAGGGAGAATAAAAATAGATGATAAAAACAATCTAAAAATACCTAAATAAAAGAAGGAAAGAAATTAAAAAAAATAAAACATTGATGTTCTGATGAGGAACAAAGTGAAAATTTGTCTCAGCTGTTGGTGATCACCTTCTGACTTCTTTCTGGATCTGTCTCTGGTTTTCTCTCAGCTCCAGGTCTGATTGTCTTACTCTTCCGGGGTGAGGGGTGGAGCATCTTGCTGATTGTTAAGCCTGCCTAGCTGGTTTTAGAGATATTTCTAGGTTTAGGCAAAGGGAGGAGGGCTGGGCTCCATATTTTCCTTTCCTGTGGTTCCACAAGGAAAGGGGCTCAGTCTGGGCTACAGTAATCAAAAGTGCCGAGTTTCCATCTCATGCCCTCAGAGCCCTATGTGGCCGCACTGTCCACTCTGTGCACATGTGCCAGTCTGGTGGGGATAAGCCACCTGGCTTTTCATCAGTCCATGAGTTGCACTGAGTGGGAACGAATCCTGCCCCCACTCATCCCTCTTCACTGGCTCAGCCACTAAGCCCACGAGGTCGCTGTGCACTCCAGGTAACTGTGCATGTAAGGTCTTTGGGTGCAGCCTGCTGTTCCTCACACACACAGGGCTTTCCACATAGACCAGCTCTCTGAACAGTCCAGAGTCTATCTGGGTCACTGCCAGTTATGGCCCATCTGCACTCCCAGCTCCAAGTGACACTCGGCTCCTCATTTTCTCTGATATTGTCCCAGCTGGCAGCCACTGCCCCAGTCATCCACCACTGTCCCAGTTGCGGTTCCCCGCCAGCTGTGTATCACATGGTACCTTCTCTTCCCCCCAGCAAATTTATGTGTCCAGGTCTCTCCTGGTGTGAATCTGGAACTTCCCTGCCCTGGGAGGGAGGGAGTAGCTTGGCCACTATCACTGACCTGGCTCTCTTCCAATATTGTCCCTGCTGCAGCCTTGGTCTCTGGCACCAGGCCTGGAGACCTTCCCCATGGGCCTATAAAACCTCCTTAATACCCATTTTCAAGTGTGCTCTGCACAATCTAGCTTCCAAACTTCATGTCAGCTGAGATTCTGTTGGCTGTTCACTTTGCTTGTCATAAGATTGGCTAATATTCCAGCTGGGTGCCAAGCAAGTAGGCTCAGCTCCCACATATATACCTACCATCTTCTTTCTCCATAAGTAATCAATTTCTAGACACAAGCAAATGACTGGCAAATGCTCAGTGAGACCTTCTGACTTCCCCAAATTAATGATTCAGCCTCTATGTCCTATTCTGACTTTTCTATGTTAAACTATTTAAAATCATGCTTCTGATTGCCAAAGCAGTTATTTTTCCCTTTTTCAATTAAAAAAAACAGCAAAAACAAAAGAAAACAAGAAAACCAAGCGAACCTCGTTGTTGAAATTATTGCTACTGGAATGACCATGAATTATTTTCCTATGATGACACTCTAAGGGTAGAGAATGTGACTGTGTGTGTTTGAGTTTGTCTACATGTATTAAGAGAGCATTTGAACCAGACAATTCAGTAAAATGATCAGTATTCTTTCTCAGTGTCTTCCTGCGGGAATATTTCTCTATTTCTACATGGAAAATTTATCTCATAGTATGTTGTCAAAGAAAAACAGATTCTTCCTCAGAGGTGTATCAATAATGACTGTGCTTTAGGATAATAACTTCTGGCTCAGTAAGTACTGACTTTGACAATTGTTAGTGCTAATGGGATTCCAAAGTAAAAAGAAAACTGATATCATTATAGTGTTTCTGAAATGTATGGGGAGAAGACGACCCATAACTGGTTTTGCTATTTTCACCTGCCAACTGCACATCACAGGCTCACTCACGAGTGCTAATTCTAAGCTGTAAAAATTCAGTCATTGTCACTTCTCTCCTCTCCCTGCCTTCTCATGCACAAATAGCTATTAAATCTCTCCATACTACATACACCCTTTTCAATCTCAAATTCTCCCCTCCTTTCCCTCTACACTTCCTCTAACTTATTAGTCTGTTTTTCTTTAGCAGTCTACTTTGTCTTTCTCTCTGGTCTCTGTTCATTTGAGAACTTCCTTTACCAAGCTGACTAGATGCTGTTTCCACAATAGTAATTTGTTTCATTATCCCCTATGTGGAAATGCTTAGATGGTTCTTATCACCCAAACAAATGAGATAGTGTAAAGAGCTCTTGGCCGCAATGCCTCAGGCTGATTTCCAGCCTCAGTTCATCTGGTTCTCACAGGACAGTCTTTGCTCCAACAAGGGAAGATGATTTGAAAGACTCAAATGTCCCTAATCTTTTATGCTTCTGTTTCTTTACATTTAGAGCTCTGCAGTTTCCTTCAGCTCCTACCATATACCTCACTTTTCAAGAACTCTCTGGAATGAGAGCTCTTCCTGCAAATGGATGTTTTCCTCTGTGCTTCAGAGCAATTTGCACTTATTATTAGGAGACAACATATTTAGTCAGTTGAAGAAGGATGAAACCTCCACATGTGAACAGATAGAAGCTAGAATAGAGTATAATACCTAGCACTTTCTCAATAAATACTCTTTGAAATAACAAATACATAAATATCACAGAGCTTCCTGTCCCTGTTTGTCCCCTCTCCCAATTCAAATGCTGATACAAGATAGGTGAACAATAAACACAAATTTTCAATGGCGTGTATCTAGGGCTTTGTACTTCCATTACAACACGACATGTGAAAGTTCCTTATTCAGGCTCTGAAGTTGATCTTTCATATGATTTCTCCAAAGCACTTTTCCAACACTCACAACTGCATAAATTCGTCTATTTATGTCACCAGTAGAAAACCTTCCATAGAATTTCACTAAATATGAAATAATTAAATTATCAAATATACAATTCTCCACCAAGCACTCAAAACATTTCAAATTCTTTCATATTTGCTTCATATTTTTAAAGGACAATATTTTTTAAAGATAAGGTAAATTCCTATTTAGAGTCATACACTGTGTCATTCTTCTCCCCCACTCCTTTCATGAAGTGGACACCAGCCAGCAGTGACAGTGTCATTATGGATGAATTAAAACATACACACAGACTACCGAGTCTGGTGGCAAGTAAGGATAACTGACAGGCTTTTTTCTCTCAAGAGGAGCCAATACCAAGGCTTCCGCCATCACAGGTCTTTATTCTAATAATCATCCCCTCACATTCCAAGTTCATTCTTCCTACCCTGGTTACAAGAAAGGAGCCAATGCCCCAAATTACATCACAGAAGAAGGGTACTGGCAAATGAATAGGCAGGCAGTTACACTGGGCCTGCAGGTACTTGCAGGGTGAGGGGGTTTTAGGCAAAGAGCAAATCTCAAAAACAGCCCAAGTATATTGCAAATCTGATTACCCACGAAAGAACCTATCTGTGGGCCTCAGTCCTGTGCATCTCCTATTGGGAGCTGGGCCCATGCCACGCAGAAGGTTCTGCCACACTTTCCCATATCTCATATCCCAGCGCTGGTCAGAAGCAACCTCCATCTGGAATTCAATCCATTTTTAAAATTTTACACACACACAGAATATTTCCAAGAATGGCACCTAACATTGCTTTGAGATATTAGCATTTTGACTGTATGTGAGTTTTAAATTTATATGAATATTATCAGTATGGACACATCATGCTGCACTCCAAATATGTTTTAATATATTGCCCTATGTAATCATTAACTGTTCCAATTATCTGATATTTACTACTATATTATATTATATTTAATATATTAAATATATAGTGTAATATTAAGTATATAATGTACAATATTGTACTGTATTATATATTAAATATATTAAATATATTATTTTAACTGTTATGTTTAGTTATATTTAATTAATTTTTAAATAACATTTAGGATATATTTACACAATCCTATGTACACATTCATCTTGCTGAATCATCTTCTATTTCAGTCAATATTAAAATTTGTTCTTCAAGTTTACATCACCAACCCAATATTTAAACATTATTATACACAATGTAAATATATTTTCCTAATTGACCCTATATTCTTTAAATTTGCTTACAATATTTGTACGTGTTTATTCAATTTATAGGGGTGACATTGATTAATAAGATTATATAGGTTTCAAGCGTACATTTCTATAATACATGATCTGTACATATGGCATTGTGTGTCTACCACCTGAAGTCAAAATCCGTTGTGGATTTTGTGTTTATAAAGAACTGTATTTTCATGAAGTCAGATTGTACTTCCTTTTTCTCTATGATTTGGGATTTTTTACCTCCTTCTTGAAGATTGTGTTTTTCCCCTATGCCATAAATATACTCTCCTTCATTCCTTCTAATAATTTTGAT
The DNA here is from genome assembly GCA_004027475.1 of Anoura caudifer. Lineage (NCBI taxonomy): Eukaryota > Metazoa > Chordata > Mammalia > Chiroptera > Phyllostomidae > Anoura > Anoura caudifer. The sequence continues at coordinate 48,028 of PVKU01009801.1, read as the reverse complement.
GATTCCTCTTCCATATTTTAATTTTAAATCTAGCTTTATTTATTTATTTATTTTGATTGCTGTATGGGTTGGTGAAAATTTTCATTTAGAAATGTAATGTTATACCTATAACATAGCTATATATGGGTGTGGTTCTTAAATCCTCAAATTCTCATTAGAACACCCGTATTCATTTAAATTGTTAAATAAACTCTTTCATTGAACATATATTCCAAAATGTATGTAATATTAAGGGTACAGATTGATACCCTTTTGCTGCCACTTGGATCCAAAAATAGAATAATATAGTAATACAAAAGTCCTCCACAAACCCTAAGTGAATATCCTCAAATGTAACTTCTTAACTTATTATACTAGCCATATATATAATCACAATTCATATAAATGAGCTAAACTTAAATATTAAAAATGATTTTAGATTGCATAAAATAAAAAAAAAACAAAATGATTAACTATGTACACCTAAAGTTATATATATATTTAAGGTAATTTATCATTTTATATGAGCTTAATAAAAAAGATAAATCAAGTATATTTTAATAAAAATGAAGCTAAGTTAATATTAACATAAGAAATATAAATTAATGAAACAAGCAGATAAATTATTAGAACCATGGATTTGTTCTGCATGTATTTTTAAATTAATGTGAATAGTGTCATGCAAAATTATTTGTCTGTTTCTGACTTCTTTTGTTCATAGTGTTGGATATAGCAATTGTTCGTATATTTCACTAGTTTACAGTAGTGAACTGTATGAATATACCCAAATGTTTTTATCCACCCTGGTATTGATAAACATTAGTGTTGTTTCCACTTTGTATTTACATAAACATTGCAGTTATGAGTATTTGCATACAAGTATATCTTTTCACGAATATATACACATCATTCCATTGAGTGCATGCCTGGTAATCAAACAGCTGGGTCATGCAGTATGTTTAGCTTTAGTGGATAATGTAAATGGATTTCTAGAGGACTACCTGTTTACACTTCTACTGGCAGTATATGAAAATTTTAGTTTTAAAGGGTTATTACTGTTTGACTTTTTGCTTTCTCTCATTGACCTTCTGATATTGGCATCAGACTGTACTATAATTTTCATTTCTATGATAACTAATATTTACACATTTGCTAAAATTTGATAGTTCAAGCCCATGGGTTGTGCATATAAGTTCTTTGGCTTCCCCTTTACCTTTACTATACTTAACCCCTCCCTGTCTAATTTGTACTTACCATTTATGTATCTTATTTCCCGTGATTTTATCCCCATTATGCGCCCCCATCTGCCCCCTAATGATAACCCACAATATAATCTCCATTTCTTTGAATCTATTCTTGTTCTAGCTGTTTCCTTAGTTTCTTGTTGTTGTTGTTATTGTTGTTTGGTTGTTCCTAGTTGTGAGTTTATCATTTTAGTGTGGATATTTTTGATATGCTACTTTTTCTTCAATAAGTCCCTTTAACATTTCATATAATAATGTTGGTGATGATGGTCTACTTTACTTGACCTTGTCTGGGAAATGCTTTATCTGCTCTCCTTTCCCAGTGACAGCTATGCTGGATAGAGTAATCTACCTTGAAGGTCATTGACTTTCATGACTTTGAATACTTCTTTCCAGCCCTTTCTCGTCCATATGATTTGTTTTGAGAAGTCAGCTGATAGTTTTATGGGAACTCATTCATAGGTAACTATCTCCTTTTCTATTGCTGCTTTTAACATTCTCTCCTTATTTTTGAACTTGGTTCATGTAATCATGATGTGCCTTAGTGTGTGCTTCCTTGGGTCCACATTGCTTGGGACTCTCTGAGCTTCCTGGACTTCCTGGAAGTGTATTTCATTTACCAGATTAGTAGAGTCCTCCATTATGTTTTCAGATAACTGTTCAATGTCTTGCTCTTCTCCTTCTGCTACCCCTATGATTCAGATGTTGAAATGTTTAAAATTCTCCCAGAGTTTCCAAAGGCTCTTTTCATTTCTTTGAATTCTTGTTTCTTCATTCTCTTCAGGTTTAATGTTAATTTCTTCCTCTTATTCCAAATTATTGATTTGAGTTATGTTTCCTTCCTGTCCCTGTTGGTTCCCTGTACATTTTCCTTTATTTCACTTGGCATAGCCCACATTTCTTCTATTTTGTGAGCATACTCAACCATTTGTGTGAGCAATCTGATTACCAGGGTTTTTTACTTTGTATCTGATTGGTTGGCTATATTCATTGCTTAGTTGTACTTTCTCTGGGTCTTTGATCTGTTCTTTCATTTGGGAAATACATTTGCCTCCATGCACCTGTTACATAGTAAGAGGTTGAGCCTTAGGTATTGGCAATGGTGAGACACCCCACCATTGCATTGAGAGGGACTGTGATGGAGAGGGGTCCAGAGGGACCAATTTGCCTTGCCTGAGTCTTGGGTGCTTTCAGTCACTTCCTCTGCTGTTCACAAGAAAATTGGGCCCTTCTGCTGCTGATTTCTTCCTGGGAGGCTTTTTTTTTTTTTTTTTTTTTTTTTTTTTTTTTTTTTTTTTTTTTTTTTTTTTTTTTTTTTTTTTTTTTTTTTTTTTTTTTTTTTTTTTTTTTTTTTTTTTTTTTTTTTTTTTTTTTTTTTTTTTT
>PVKU01009801.1:0-45322 GCA_004027475.1 Anoura caudifer | reverse complement strand
ACCACAAGTTTTTTCAGTCAGAGGTTTTGCAGCTTTATTTCCCCACTTTGGAACCCCTGGTCTCTTGGACTGTCTTGTTTACCCTGTGTTTCTTCCAATTTATCCATAAGTGATGGTGGGACCACCAGATCACCAGCCACTGGCTCACCCAGTGCACCAGCCACCCCACTGCCTGACCAGGTGTTGCATCCAATGCCTTCCTGTGCCCACCCTCCACTGAGGCTGCATGTCTCTGCCCCTCCACCCTGTTGGGTTGGGTCCAGAGAAGGAAAAATGCAGCTCAAATACTTGCCTCTAGACACTGTCTAATGAACACTGCTGTGAGCTTGGGAGTTTCTATCACCATGGCAACCCACACCTGCTAAAGAGTCAGCTGTGAGTCTCAGTTTTCTATTAGTCAGACCCTCACACCAAGTCTGTTACCTCACTACAGTTTCTTTCAGCGAGCCATGCCCATGCAGTCCAAAGCCTCACCTTGTGTTCTCTCCATCCATCCATATTACAGGTCTGGTTGACCTGGCTGACTCTTTCTTTAGTTCTATGTTTTTTTTAATTTCCCTGAAGTTTTATTTTCTGGCACTTTGGTTGTTTATTGATATTATATTGGTTGTTATCCTACTTTGGGTTGTGCATGGAAGTGAAGGGTTTCTACCCACCCTACATTTGGCCAAAATGTGACCTGGTCTTCAGTTGCCTTTTTAAGGTTTTATTTCTTTGTTTTTAGATGGGAAGTGAGAAACAAAAAGAGGGAGGGAAACATCAGTGTTTGGTGGCCTCTTACACACCCCCTAATGGGGACTTGACCCAAAAGGCGCCCATAATTATTCTTTCAGTTTTAAACCTCCCTTTTGTCAGGTTCTCTCAATGCTACTTCAGAGCCCCTTGTTTCATTGACACTAGAAGGATTTATCAGATGTCCATTGGCTACATGATGGCTTGCCTATTCCTGAGTTACTGGCTCAAATTCTTTCCCTGTAATGGGCTATCTTACCAACTAAATTGTCCAATTACCCCCAGCTAAATCTAAAATATTCATAAGGAAGGTATGAAATCTTGATATACTGCAAATATAAAACCAACCAACATCCTTAACACCAATCCAAATGAAATTATGCAGGCCAATGTTCATAGCTACAAAATTTACAATAGCCAAGTGCTGGAAGCAACCTAAGTGCCCATCAGGAAATTAATGGATCAAAAAACTATGGTACAGTACACAATGGCATTCTAGGTAGCAGAAAGAAAGAAGGAGCCCCTACTCTTCGCGAGAGCATGGATGGACCTAGGGAGCATTATGCTGAGTGAATTATGCTGGGAAATTAAAGAAATTATATCATATGAACTCACCTTTAATAGTAACCTACTTGAGAAAACAAACAAGGAAGCAAGATATAATGAAAGACATTGAAATTGTGAACAGACTAACAGTGACCAGAGGGGAGAAGGGCGGGGATAATGGGGGGAAAGGGTGAAAGGTTTACAGGAACAATTAGAGAGTATACATGGACAACAACAATGGGGGTTGGAAACAGGGGAAGAAGGTGCAGAGGGCTCAGGTGGTGGGAAGTTGTGGGGGGGAACAGCAGAAAAGTTTATATGAACAACAATAAAATGTTTAAAAAGTAAAAATGTTAACAATGAAAAAATTTAAAGTGAGTATAATGAGTCTTTTTTGCACGGTTTTTTTAAATAGGAAAACAGTGACATTCTGCAGATCATTTTCCTTCATGACAGAGGCAGATCAATTCTCATTAGTTTAGAGTGAATGTGAAAAAATATGTTTTAGAGGGTTTCAACTTCCACCCTGAGGACCCTCGAGAAGCCATTCATATCCATAAGCTTCCTTATTCTTGTCTCTACGCTCAGAGTGTTTCTTGCAGACTCACTGGGACAATGCACTTAAGACAGAGTATTTATTGCTACAGGAAGATCTGCTGTTCCTTACCAATTAAAATTTCTCCGATGGAAATAATCGCATGCAACTTTTGAAATCAGTAAAGAGAAATTGTACATTTAAAAATCAGAATATTTTCAGGTTAAAAATTTCCATTCTTCCACCTATGTCCATGAAGAACTCAGAGTTCCTGGGTGATGTTCACACCTTGATCCTTTTCATGGTTACTAGGAATGTTGCCTGCATTATATCCCTTTCTACTTGTTTAGTATGAAGATAACACCACCTTATCTGTGAATGAAACTTGCACCTTAAAGGTTTTCCAGGAGGCATTAGAAAGAAGTGTCCCAATGTATCTGCGGCACTAACCATTCAATGTAAAACAACCATGTACATGACTATATAGCTGTTCAACAATCTGGCATTTAATACCATGCAGTATATATCATGGACCAGCTTTTCACTAGGTGATCACTGGCTTTCTCCACAGCACAAAGGGACCCTGTCTACATTTGGCTTCATACCTGGGAACATCACTATCCCATTAGGCCTTCATTTGCCTCTCTGAAAGTAGGTAGTTGAATAAAATTTGTATAATTTTTAGTGGGATTAATTGTATCAGCCATGGCCAGGGCATACCTGGTGCTTTGTTGTGCATAATATACTGATGGAAATACTGTGAATCTTCATATTTATAACTTTCCACTTTGTCATCAGAAGTTCTCTACCTTTTTCCTCACTGGCCTGTAGCATTCAGACATTAGAAAATCACCTGGAAAGCAACCTGCGACAGAATTATATATGCTAGTTTTCTTGTCATTCATTTTGTCCCTCTTGTGCCCAGATTAAGAATCTCTAGGGCCTGCAGTGAAGTCCCAGACTAACTCAGATATTTCCTACAATGTTGGATGGAGTTTACTTATTCAAATACACACACAGAAATACACATATATAAATGTGTATATATTTCTATATGCTAGCTGCAGGCACTTCATGTGGCACATCATGACTCATTGCACACAATTCCGGACATTCAGTTTTCGTAGAAATGTCGAGAAAAGAGGCATCATATGGTTCTCTTCTCCATATAGCACAGATGGTATCTGTGGAGACTTCTATGCATCTGGAGGGTTTTTCCCAATGCTGCCCACAATGATGGATCACAGGAACATTTAACAATGTGATTAAGCTTTGACTTTAGAAAAAGGGCCTCATGTTAACACAGAGCATGTGCTGGAAAGTAAAGCCTTGCATTGTGAGTGAGGATGTCCTAGTCAAAGTCTGGATTCTTTACAAGTCTATCTTATAGCATGGACTATATTTATCCTTTTCATTATAGCTGATGATTTTGTTCCTGTGCCCTTCACACACAAATTCTTCATTACAGGCTTGTGCCAACCAGTTTGTGAGGCCTGAGTCTCTGAAGATCAGCTCCAGATAGACAGTTGTACCAATCATTATGAGATCCCTGAGTAGAATGCTCCTATTTTGTCCACATTTCTGAACTCAGAGTTTCTCTGCTACAGTGGAAAAAAAAGAAATTGAGGGATAATGTGGCAGAGAGTTTCACGTTAGAATATTGAGCCTGCCACAGAGCACAGAAGTTGCATTTTGACCCTTTCTTCTCTAATAATGTGATTTTAAAGAGCACTTATCTCAGAGGGCTTTTTTGAGAGTTCAATGTGAAATAAAATGGTTAAATAACATTAGTTTTATTTTAAAGTAATGAGTTTTAGTAATATTACTAAAATAATAATGGCCAGAATTGTAGGAAACTAGAATCAGCAATATAAAAGAGGAAATTTCAAACATAATTGCTATTACCGCAAACTGTGTTTTCTGGGAAACCCCAAAATTGCAAACAAAATAATTGAAGGAGCAAAACTTAATCCAAATCCCTCCTACTTTTCTTCCCATTCTCATACTGATGGTCTCAGAGTCTGCCTACATATCTTGGCTAATGTAAATCTTATTGCAATAAAGCTGGGTGTTACTGAACAGTACTTTGCATTCTGCTGCTCACTGCCAATCTCCAGAGTCAAAAAAATTCAGAGGCAATGTCCTATTTTCAAAAACATATACTGAAGCCTATCAAGTCACAGCTTTATTCACTTAAGCCCACCCATTAAGACTAAACTCTATTAACCATTTTGTCCAATCATTTCCCTGTTAGTTTTAGCAGCTGTCCTGTTTCTACAAGGTTAGCTTACAAAATAAAAATAATGTAATATAGAAAAAATACACAATTCTGGAAGAATGGCAGGCTTTTGCCTCAAGCCTTTTCCCTGCAAAATAATGAAAAAGTAAACCTGTTGCCCTGTGCCAGGTCATCCTGACCCTGAGCATTGACCTGAGTTTGTAACCAATAACCATATAATGCATTCAGAAATGCCAGCAGCGGCAGAACAATCATTCAGGCTTCCTTTTAAAAAAGCAACCTGAAGGCACGAGACTGAGAGCCACACCACAGGAGCCAGAGAATTCAAGCAAGACGCAGAAACTACCACTTAGAGAGAACCAGTGCTCTTTTGTTTCCACTGGCTTAAGAAGCTTTCAGCTTCTCAGACAATATTCTCCTAGAATGCCCAAGATTGCCTTTGCAAACTCATCCTATTGTCCCTCTTTACTATCCCCATGATCTGAGTTATCGTAATCAGATGTATCGGTATCAGAGATGCATATATTTTCTCTAATTAATGTTTCCAGTTTCTTCAGATTCAATTCCAGAAGTAGGAATGTTGGGTCGTTAGACAATTTAATTTTTAATACTTTGAAGAAACTACCTAGAGTTTCTTATGGTTGCTGAAGTATTTATCATTCCCAAAAATAGTGTTTGAGGACCTCACTAGGAAGGCTCAGTGGACTGATCACTACCCTGTGAACCAAAGGCTTGCTGGTTCAATTCCCAGTAATGACACATGTCTGGGTTGTTGATCATGACACTGGTGGGGAACTATCAAGAGGCAGCTGCACATTGATGTTTTTCTCTTTCTCTTCTTTTTCTCTGCTCCCTCTCTAAAAATAAGTAACTATTTTCTTTAAAAGCAGTTCATAGAGAACTTTAAACAATTCAATACTCCTTGACCATAAATATGTATGTCTTTTCTAGTGCGTTGAAGAGTGTAGGATGTATTCTGCTAACTGAAATAAGACAGAGAAAGAAAACTACAACATGGATTTATTTATAAGTATAACATAATTAGCAAAATAGACAAACAAAATCCAAACAAAATCATGAAACTAAATAGAGTCTGACAAATGTCAGGGGAGAAAGGTTTGAAAGTTCTTCAGAAATAATGAAAAAAAAAGAAAGAAAAATCCTCATAAAGAAAGAGAAATGTATGATAATAAAAGAAGAAATGGGGTACAATAGGGAAAATAACTATTGATGGGAAAAGATGTGACATTGAATAATGAAAATGCAATCATATAGACCAATAATGTGTAGTAAAATAGTACATTTGAAACCTTTATTCATGTATTATGTAAGGTCAAATCTATAAATTCAATACACAATAAATAAAACTCTGCACACGTTTCTCTAGTTCTTGTTCTGGAATTCAAACCCTGAAATCTGAGGTAAAATAGCTTTCCCCCAAAATACATTGCCTTTCAAAAGGAAAAAAAAAAACCTGAACTCTTGAGAATATGTGTCATTGTCAGTAAACTGAAATCAAAACTCTCCAAGGAAAATTCCTGTAATTCTTCCACCTTTACGAAAAGGAGGCATTTCCCTTGTATCTCACACCAAGCTTCTGAGGCTAATCCCTTCTGATCAGCCACAGCCACCCCCATGTGAGAGGAGCACACATCCTCTCAGAAACCCACGTATTGTGGATTCCTGGAGGTCATGCAGTCCCCTAAGAGTTTATTCCTCCTTTTGCAAATAGAAATGTGCATTTCTATTTCTAAACTGTGTATCGAGACTGTTCACTTATGTGCCATTTGGGCATAGAAGTCTGTAATATAGTTGTTCACTGTACAATATTTGGGCATGTGTGCTTATCAACAAACTAGGACTCATCCTCAGTCCATTATAGATGCCACACTTAATCTACTTTCTGGAGGGATCAGGTAGGGAGAATAATATAAAGTGTGAAGGAAAAACATTTTTCTTGTTCACTTTCTTACAGAGTATGAAGTTTCAACCTTCCCTGGAGTCCTCAATTTCCTTTTCAGATCAGATACAGAACAAAATCTGAAACACAGAGTTCCAGAACAATTCACAGGTAGAGGCATTCTCTTGCACCAATGCATCCATCGGTGCCTCGCAGAGACATGCTTTTCTAGGTCTGGTCTCATGTCAGAGACATGCTCCTTTACCTGAGGCTGAAACACATCAGCCCCAAGTGGCCCTTCCTGGGTCCCAAGGGTCAAGGGCATTCTACCAACAGATACAAGTGACCTTTTCAAGGTCTTACAGATATAACATTCTGATCAGAAGCAATACCTTACCGAAACCACATTCCCATAATACCAAAAAAAAGAGCACTTGACGTTACCTTTCTTCCAGGTTTAAACTTTCACATCCTTTGTACATATTTCTACACATCCAGATTTCACCATTATTCACTTTTAATCCTTGTTTCTTTCCCACACTGGGAAGGGCTATAATTAAACTCAGTACTTCAACTCAGTGTGGGGCAACCAAAAATCCCTAGCACTACAGGGACCTTCCACTAAAAGTCCCTAGATTTTCAGGGATATCTTGCACTTTTCTAAAGCTTAGACCTTGAAAACAACATATCTATCAGATGGTCACCCTTGTACCTCAGTTAAAGACCTTCAGAACCAGTGCCATTCCTATTAGAACCAGTTACACAGAAAACCTGAATGATGCAGTGCCCACACAGCAGCAACATACAGCTCATAAACTGAGGAGAAACCCTAGCCTGCCACCTGGCTCAGTTCCAAAAGGGCTGCACCCCTGCACCTGGGGTCATTTAAGATGGCAGCGCCCAAGCAAACCAGGCCATACAAGATGGCAGCACCCATGCGCCAACCATCCTCCAGGGTGGGGCACTTATGTGGCTCATCCTCCTCTTTACCCAAAGTGGCGTTGCACGCACACGGCATGCTGTCCAATCCCTGACACACATGCAGGCCCCGCTTACAGAGCCTAGGGTTTTGCTTCCTCCCTAAACCTGAGTCCAGGTTCCCTTAGTGCCACCTGTGCTCACCAAAACTGTAAGTGAGCAGACAGGGGCAACTTGGAAGGAGCATGCTACGTAAACCATTATCCGTAGTACCATTGTTCCCAAAACAGTACCCAGAAACCAGTTTTCAACCAAGCCATTTTCACATCTCTGCTCCCTCCTCATTTCATTTCCTTTTCACTTTTCTGGGCATGATTAGGCATCCTATGCCCTCATGAGGAGTGCAGAGAAATACTCCAGACTGGGAAAAATTCCAGTCTCACTCTCTTGCACCTGAGGGGTCAGTCTGCCATTGACAATTAATATCCTGGATGAGCACCACCAAATTTTTACAGAACCCAGAGGTCACAGGGGCCAAGTTTCCTTATGTCTTCCTTATGGAAAGATGTTTCTCAAAGCCAGAAATTTGTGAAAAGTAAAGGAAATGTTGATTTGTTACTATACAGAGTTAAAGTGGTGATCTAACATCTTCATTAAAATATCAGAGTCCTTTAAGATACCTACAGATGCCCAGAGTGCTTCCTTTCTCCCTCTGCCCTAATTCAGGGTCCCCTAACTCAGGAAAAGAAGGAAATTCCAGGAATCCAGTCTCCTGACACCGTCAGCTGTGTCATCGTCCAGGCAGATCTCTAATTAATTTAAAGCCATGTGGCACCTTATCATGGGTTAGTGGCAAGAGTCCTTTCCCCCTGTTTCCAGAAAAAAAATCTCTCTTGCTTCCCAGGCCATGCAGCTAAAGGGAGCACTCCAAAGCTGCGTGGTCCTCTTCTACCAGAGTTGCAGGGAAGGGCTCCCCACTCAAGCAAAACCTCATGGCTCTCCCTGGCAAAGCTCTGAGAGGTTTTCCACTATGTCAAAGCCACGTGGCTCTCCATCTTCACCTAAGCTGCGGGAGTCGGCACTCTGGTAAAACCACAGGAAATCTTTCAATGACTGCCTTGTCTCAGTTTTAATCCCCACGCCAATCCTCCTCTGTACCACCACTTCTGACTCCTCCCAGAATCAGTTACACCTGTCAGCATTCCTGTATTATTCCAAGTTTGCTAGGTTGCCATCATGAGTCTGGGGAGGTGTGCCCCCCATGTTCTGGAGCCAATCTTCTCCAAGCTCCCATGCAGGTGTAGTAACTGGGGGTTTCTGTCCTCCGGTTACATCTTGGGGGGAGTCCTTTCCATCCCCCTGGCTCAGAGCATGGCCACAGCTATTTAACACATCTAAGCCACCAGCCAAAGGCTATAGATATGTTAAATATCCATTCCATGGATTAACTGTAAAGCTGTGGCTGTACAAAACAGCTCTGCATGTCCCTGCACCATGTGTCCCTTCCCAAAACTCATACATGTGGGGGAAGGGTTGAGGACATCTTATATGTCCCTCTAATATTTGTTGGACACCCTGAGTTCTGGACCCCATTCCAAATCGCTATTTTTGGGCCCCCTCCATTTTGGCTTCTCCTGTGTCATTATTTATTATTATTCTTTTTTCTAAAGGCTTAGGGATCAATTTAATAAGCTTCACAGTTCCCTATTGTTTATAGGCATATGTATTTTCATAGAAAAATTATACTGTAAATGGCTATAGGTACAGAATTTCTATCATTTTGTTCTGCTGTGTTTTAAGTATAGTTTTCTGACTCCCACCCATGCCTCACCAACATCCAAACCCTCCCCACCTCCTTCCCATGTTTCCACACCCCTTCACAAATGAGAATATAATCACCAATCCTCCACTTTAAGTTTTCATCCCTCATCAGGGGCAGGTTCACGTTTGAATATGAAATTCTCTACCTCACCTGTATTTTATATCTCTCAATGGTGTAGCAGTTAAGATCAAGTAGAGTAGAAAAAAATACCCTGATAATAGTAAATGGGGTGTTCTCAACAGGGTGCTCTCAGCAGTCTTTATGCAACTAACTGTGAGGAGCTCACTTCATAAATTCTGGCCATAAGTTGTCTGTTTGGCACAGATGAGTGATGACAAATGTGGGGGTGGAGGGCAGCAGGGCTAGGACAACTGCTTCAGTGGGAAAAAAAGAAGATATCCTACATCCAGAATGTCTCAGACTATGTGCAAGTTTATGCCAGGACTTTTTCACATACACTTATATACTCTTTGTAAAGGCATGATCTGTAGACATATGAAGAGTTTATTATGGATACAAAAACAATTAATTATGTACATTGTCTTGTGACCCATCTTTTGGGTCAGCATATGGAAATGCATCCAGATGCACAGAAGGCTATGAGGATATCATCTCTAACATATAGAAAAGAGACTTCAATGATGTCTAAGGTGACTGATAGTTTGACTAAAACCAAAGCTCAGGATTGTGTCCACTTGTTTCACTGAGTTATGCCAAATGAATCAGAACATGTCAGGTGGTAGCAGGTGTATCATATGCATTCTTAAAAGAGGATTTAACCCAAATTCATCCCAAATATTTGGTTTAGCCTAGAGCTTCATTGCCACTTTCAGAGATCCCTAATTTGGCTCCACATGTAGGAAAAGAGATAGGTCAACTAGGACGACATCTCACAATACATGACAGGTTGCTTTCAATGTGCATTTCCGGACTCAGAATGTCAACAGGCCTGTGAAGAAATAGACTGATGGCTTTCCAAGTGTGAGTAGAAATACATGGACCTGCACAGCGACAGCAGGTCCAATTGTATCTTCTGGAGAACTAAACATCAGAGAACTAACCTGTCATGGCTAGGGTTATACTAGATTAATCTATTATCTCCTTTTCATATAAGCAAGTTAAAGCCCATGACGATGAGGGTTTATTTACTTCACACAATCTGGAGGTGAGCAGTGTCAGTTTTGTTCAGATGGTGTCCCATGATCACATAGCAAAACTTTGCATTAGGGTATGTTGAATGGTATTGAAGACCATATAGGTGAATAGATTGCTAGTCCTTCAAGTAGCTCCACATAGAAAATCGGTAACATTAATATGGGACACTTTTGATGAACCATGGATATGATAACCCTCTATAGGGACAAGCAATTGTCATTTTCTCACTCAGTGAACCAGGGATGGATCCACTGTATGCAACATCACCATGAACCACCAAAGATTTGCCATCTGAATCTCACCACAATGAGCTCACAGGATTTGAGAACACATGTGGAGGGACAGATGGACCAATTTGAAAAGACTGAGTTTTAAATGCATAATTTGAGTTTAGTGGGTAGGGGAGAATTTTCCAGTTATGATAGTCAAGGAATTTTATACATGTATTAATAATTTGTCATAAAACAATTGTGCCAAATGTCCACTACAAATCACAGATTTCTAAGCTGTTCTTGTTTCCTTGCTTGGTCTAATGTCCTGGAAATTACCTAGCAACAAAATCATTGTTAACAGCATGAGAAATTCCTGCTTGTCATAAGAAATCTACTAGGTTTCTTATTCAGAACTTACAGAGGGTATCTATTGTTTAGTGCTAATAGTGCTATCAGAAAACTTGTGTGGCTTGGGGCTTGAAAAAACATATTGAGAAAATAAAGGACAATGAACCACATAGAGATAAATACCTTTTGCTGAAAAAAAATTCATATACAGATACACCTATCAGCTTTGCTCTTGCTTTAACACAAGGTTTGCATTTCAGCATACTAAAGCTTTGCTGTCACTATGGACTTGCACCCTTTACACAATTCAACTTCGCATAGGTGCAAATAAGGATGCCTTTCTCATTTTAAATCTCACATTTTGGTAACTCTGCAGCATGTCCACTAGAGACTAAAGAATCTTATTATTGGTGAATAACATGTCTAGTGTTAAGGTCTCATTTTCCCTTTTGTGTGTATTTTAAGAAATGCTTTTGTGTGGTTTCTTAGAAAGGAGGATGAGAATAATTTTCTAGGATCATTATACTTACTGCATAATGTCCCAGTGTGAAAAGGCTGCAGAATTATCTGGTACCCACTATTCATGTTCAAAGCTCAGAAACTCTTGTAGCACCATTGTATGCAAAGTGCAGAGCCTTGCAAAGCCAGAACTGTGGTGCCAGAGTGCTGCTTCTATGTAAGGATGTACATTTTTCCCCTGAGTGTCAGAAAAGAAACTGTAAGTTAGAAGCTTCTTTAAATGTTGCTCCAGTTAAGAAGTGTTTCAAAAGATTTATCATCTCACTGCATAGCCTGTGTGTCCTGGACAGAATTCTTGATCGTGCCATTTCCTAAAGAAACACCAAAACAAGAACAATGAAGAAAAAGGAATGTTGCTTTTAAAAATTAGTGAAGCCTACAGGAAAAATAAAAGGGAGAAAAATGATCAAAAAATGCTAAAAACCATTGTTTCTTTGGTTTCTCTTTTTAACAAAAATGATAAAAGGATCCGCAACTTGTGCCAAAAACATCTAAGGTGCCACTTCTGCTCTGCTCTGCACCTTGAGTGCTGTCTTTCCTCAATCATATGTGAAATAAAGGCAGAAGGACACACATATCAGAAACAGTAAGAATCCAGCTCTATAACCTTACCCTATGATGCCAGATAGAGGGAAATATATCAAAACTCTTATCTAGAGATTGTTCTATACACAGCTTTTACATGTTTTTTTTTTCAAATTGGTAGCAAAATACAGCAATTGTAATCAACTAGCTACAAGTGGATTCAACATTGTTTGATTAGAATGATCGCCACTCACATGGCCCACTATCTTTCAATTGACTAAGTCTTCCATCATAATTGTAGTTTTAATGACATCTTCATTATTTATTCTTTGGCACATAATTTAAGGTACTTTTTCTGTTCTATCTTGAATATTTTACTTTAATATACAGACAACTATCCAAACATTTTGTCTGTCCACTGATGACTGTAACCTAAATAGAAAACATTAACTACTGTGGCACAGATTCTCTTTCTAATTCAGAATTTTCATAAAGTTCCCTTTCTTGATTTATCTTATTTCCCAAAAGCATATCGCACATAATGGAAGTTGCACTCACATTCAGTGAAGGACTACCCTTAAAGGACATGTAGATGGAAATTTCCTCTCTCTTTTCAAGGCTGAAAGAGAAGAGATCTTGATCCTGTCAATGCTGCCCTTGGTAAATACGGAGAACCCCCCAAAAATTACAGTTGTTCACCTTCCAAATAAAGCAATGTTGAGGTTTTGGATCCAAATGAGAGACTTCAGAGGAACTACCTCAATACAAGTATAAATCAGCTTCATAATAATTACATGTAAATCTCTCTCTCTCTCTGTCTCTTTCCAAATATATATATGTATATATATACATATATATATACATATTATATATATATATATATATATATATATATATATATATATATCAAACTGTTTGCAACCTGCAAGCATTTTCCCAAATAAAAACACATAATATTGCTAAAAAGTGAGATAAGGAGTTTAACTGAAGGGACAATATGGAGTGGTTGATTCAGGGTAGTGTCTATGCTGAACTGAGAATGAGTCTTAGTTTGTTGATAAGCACATGGTAAAACACTGCACAGTGCACCATTATAATACAGACTTCTATCTGCAAGCGCCAGATAAGAGAGCATTTTCAAGACACACTTGAGAGATAAAAATGCATGTTTCTATTTCCCAAATAAGAAAATAAACCCCTAGGGTCCTAGAAGACCTCCATGAGTCCACAATACCTGAGTTTCTCAGACCATTTGTGCTCCTGTGACTTAGTGGTGGCTGTGGATGATCAGAAGTTATCAGCCTGACAAGCAGAGTGTGGGATTCAAGGGAAATGCCTGGTCTTCACAAAGGTGGCAGAATTGTAGGAATTGATCTTGGAAATTTCTGACTTCAATTCACTGATGATGACACTTACATTCAAGAGTTCAAGGATTTTGTTTATTTTTTTCCTCTTTTTGAAAGGCAATGTATTTTTGGAGATATCCATTTTACCTCAGGGTTTGGTGTTTGAATTCCAAAACAGGAACAGAGAAACATGTGGAGGAGTTTTTACGTATTGTGTATTGAATTTATAATGCTGATATGATATAAAAAATATACATATTTCACGTGCACTATTTTATTACACATTATTAGTTGACATTATGGTGTTTTCATTATGCAAGTCATCTTTTTTCTGTCAATACTTACTTTTCCTATTCTAGTCTTTCTCTTCTTTGATCATCATATATTTTTCTTATCTATGTGCATTTTCTTTCTATTTTTTTATTATTTCTGAAGAGATTTCAAACCCATCTCCTGTGACATCTGTCAGTCTCTATTTAGTTTCTATGACTCTGGATTTTGTTTATCTATTTTGTTCAGTATATTATACTTGGAAGTGTGTATATATATATGGTCATTTTTAGTTCTGTGTCTCATTTCAATTAGCATAATAAGCCCTATGCCCATCTATGCCACTACAAAAGATATCTTCTTTTCTATGATCAATTTACACATTGAATTGTGTAAATTTCTTCCTTCACTGCTTTTTAAAAAGGTTTTTATTTACTTAATTTTAGTGAGGGAGCAGGGAAAAGAAAAGAGAAAGAGGGAAAGATCAATGTGTGGCTGCTTCTCATGAGTCCTGCACCATGGTCATGGTCATTAACCTACACATGTACCCTGACTGAAAAGCAAACCAGGAAGCTTTTGGTCCACTAGGTGGTAATCAATCCACTAAGCCTCAGCAGCCAGGGCTTCATGCACTATGCAGAGAATGTAAATTACTGCAGAAATCATAGAAATTTCTAGGTGATTTCTTCAAAATGTTAAAAATTAAATTTCCTAATGATCTAGCATGCTACTTGTGGAATTGTATCTGAAAAAACTCAAAACACTAATTGGCAAATATATGCACCCCTGACTCAGATAGATCTGATTAAGAGAACTCAGATCATTGGGGAAGTAAACAGGGGCTACAGGAAGAGTTGGCTTAGAATATGAAGGGCCATCTAGGATGGGATTTTCCAATAAGCTGAGAGCTTCTAGAACCAGTGAGAAAAAGGGCACCTGTTCTCTCTAACTGGGAGGTCTGGGTCTTGCTGGAACTCCCTGGCTCCCGAGTTGGAGATCTCTGTGTTGTGCTTTCAGACTGCTCTTTCAGAAAGAGGACTAGATGATTGTGTATCAACTGCCTGAATTACTCAATGGGTCACATTTTCTGTGGGTGAAAACACTGTGTAAACCCGAGGTTTAGACTGTCTTGACAAAGGGTAGTAGGCTTTTTGTTTTTATTTTGGTGTTGTACAGGGAACAGCCTCTAAGGCAGAAGCCTGCCATTCTTTCAGAACTGTGTAGTTTTGGTATATTATGTTCCTTTTACTTTGTAAGCTAACCTTGTAGAAACAAGACAACTATTGAAACTCATAGGGAAGGATTGAAGAGATGGCAGTGAGTTAGATGTGAGTGGAGACCTGTTCTTCCTGTTTCCAGCTGGAACACTTAGACAATCTTCTGAGGAACAGAGTGAACAGCCAATGGAATGTCAGCTCATATGAAATTGGGAGGCCAAACATTTAGAAGATATTGTAAAACAGAAAGTGAGGAGATTGTGCTGTCACAGAAAGGTCCCCGAGATTTTTATGGGGACAAAAGCTGCAGTAGCCTCTGGCCTGGCACCTGCCACAGGATACAGGCAGGAGAGTTTGATCACTGGCCAGCTCCCCTATGAGAGAAATGAGAGATGGAAAACTCCAGGAGGGACCCTGATGCTGCAAGCCACTGGGGGAAATATAGATGAAGTGGGAGACACATGGGGGAAGTTCACATCTGCTTGGACTGTGGACACCCAAACCAGACAAACTGAGTTGCTAGGTGACACCTGGAAAAGGTGGGAGTTGGGCCATGTCGGACCCTGACTCAGATAGTCTCTGCATGGTTGGAATGTTGGGCTGTGTGAAGAGCTGTTCACTTGTTAAGAATGGTGGGCAGCTGCTTTGTAAGGAACTGTCAAGCACTGGCTGACTTGCCCTGATGGTGATTTAAGCTGCAGAACCCCAGAGACTGAGTGGTTAACTTATGGTGATTTAAGCTGCAGAAGCCCAGAGACTGAATGGCTAAGTCCAACTGCAGCTGATTGGAGCTAAGCAACTGAGACTGAGTGCATGAGTGGAATGGGATGCTCAAGATTGACTCATGCTCTGTGCCCAGAAACTGAGAGGCTGATTTAAACATGGTAGCTCTTGGAGGACTAGGGCCAGTGGCTGGAAAAATGTAAATATTGTGGCCCAGACCTGGTCTGCATCCTCTGAAAAATGTAGGAAGGGAGAAAGGCAAAGCCCAGTACCCTTATGCTGTGGCATCTAAGAAGGCCAGAAGAAATCTCTGAACAGGCTTAAAGTCAACAGGAGGCTTATTATTAATTGTTAATAAAAATTTTCTTTTTTCAACCTCTGCCTCTTTTTTCCTTTTTTGTCTTCCCCCTAGTGAGACAATGAGACCTGAAGTTACAAAGGTTCCAGAACAGATTGAAAGAGGGAGCACAAGGCTAAATAAAAAAACTGAGAAACTGAGGTAAATGTCACTCTGCTGTTTCATAGAGCTGGTATTTTACTATGTATATTATTATTATTTTTCATTCTTTTGCCACTTTTATTCCACTAGTGTTTTTTTACATCCCTCCCTGATATTTAGTTTTCCTCATTTTCTTTCTCTGTTTAATTGCATTGTTTCATGGGTTTTTCTTATTCCCTCTTTCTTGTATTTTATTTGTCCTTCTTTAACTTCACCCATGTTTTAATAACAAACAATTCTTTATTGGGTACTTTCTATTCTGGGTATGCAAATCATATATTTCTTCACATATTATTGTTATTCCAGTATTATTGTAAATAATTGTTGATGCCTACAATTGTACATATTACACAGCAACCCTCCACGATCTTGTCCCACCTCACTTCAATCCTGAGCATAATTATTTTTCTGGTTAAATCTATTCTTTCTCATACTATGCCTACTTTCTATCTTTTACTCTCACTATAGCTCATCACCTAACTTTGCAAAACTGCTCTGTTTTCTGGATTCAGCTGACAATCCTCCACCCCCTAACAAGAACCTTATCTCTCTTTCACCTTTTTCAAATAGTGGCTAGTTGGATGAAATATCACACATAAAGCTATACATACCCAAAGAATCTCCTCTCTATTCT
This sequence comes from Anoura caudifer, assembly GCA_004027475.1. Taxonomy (NCBI): domain Eukaryota; kingdom Metazoa; phylum Chordata; class Mammalia; order Chiroptera; family Phyllostomidae; genus Anoura; species Anoura caudifer. The sequence continues at coordinate 29,182 of PVKU01009801.1, read as the reverse complement.
CTACCTGATGGTACTTTAAATCACATGAAATACTCTCCTCCTGCCTTAGTCCATTTTCCCTAACCCTGCCACTGATCACATACAAGAAGAAGTGGGAGCTGCAAACACCAGTATACTTGCTGGAGGACAAAGACCACCAGCAAAGGAACCACCAAAATGTAAAAACCCAATTACACTAGAGAGCCCACACAAACAAAAGAAAGGGTAAACCTAGAGCATCCAGACAAGCAGATCAAAGTCACCTCACAGCAAACCCCATGGAATACCTACCCTAGAAGTTCACCTTACATAGACAGCTTGCAAAGGGAAACATCAAGAATTGCAGAAACAAACAAAAAGAGTCACCTAAAATGGGGACACAAAATAAGAACATGTGATCAAAAGGAATGGAATACTCCTCAATAAAACAGCCAATCATAATGGAGGTAACCAAACTATCAGACATAAAATCCAAACTAATATTTATAATGAAGCTCAAGGAATTCACAGACAACTACAAGAAACTGAGTGAGAACTACACCAGCATAAAAAAGATAATCAAAATACAAATAAAATCCAGGAAGAAATGAACAATAAAATCTTGGAAATTAAAAACTCTGTAGAAGAAATTACAAGCAGATTGGAAGAAAGAGAGGATTGAATAAGTGAGCTGGAGGACAAAGTTGAAAGAAACACCCAAAGGGAGCAAGAAAGAGAAAAGACATTCAGAAAGAATGAAGAGGTAGTTAAAGAAGATGCTAAACAACATGAAGCGTAATAATAGCCCTATAATATGAATACCAGAAGGAGAAGAAGAACAGCAAGTGATAGAAAACCTGTTTGAAAAATTAATGATGGGAAACTTTCATAATTTGATGAGGGGAAAAGTCACACAAATCTAGATAACTTTGAGAGTCCTAATCAAGAGGAACCCACACAGGCCCACTTCAAGACACATCATACAAAAAATGACAAAATTCCAAGACAAAGAAAGAATCTTACAGCAAGGGAGAAACAGGAAGTAACATACAAGGGATCCACGGATACTGGATAATGTAGCCTTGGTTGTGGGTCTTTGCTGTTCATAACCTTGAATATCTCACATCACTACCTTCTGGCCTGAAATGATTCTGTGAGTAATCACATGTCAGTCTCTAGTGCTACCTTTCAGATAACTGCCAGATTTCCTCTTGTGGCTTTTAGGATTCTCTCCTTATATTATGCCTTGTCATTTTAATTATAATGTGGCTCAGTGTAGGCCTCCTAGGTCCAACCTGTTTGAGACTCTCTGAGCTTTCAGAACTGTGTGTCTTTTTCTTTCACCAGATTAAGAAAATTTTCAGTCATTATTTTTTCAAATATATTCTTGATCTCTTGCTGTGTCTCTTCTCCTTCAGGTACTCCCATGATGCAGATATTGTTCTACTTCATGTTGTCCATAATATTTCTTAAGTTCTCCTCATTTTTTAAATTATTTTTTTTCTCTTTGCTGCTTACCTGGGTGTTTTGTTCTACATTTTCTTCCAAATGACTGATGTGATCCTCTGCTTCATCTAATCTGCTGTTTATTGATTCCAGTGTATTATTTACTGCAGGTATTGCTTTCTTTATTTCTGACTCATGCCTTTTTATGATTTCTATGGCTTTTCTCATGCTTCGAGTATCCTTATAATCATTACTCTAAACTATCTATCTGATAAATTGTTTGCTTCCATTTCATCTAGTTCTTCAGGAGGATTCTCTGGTTTTTTCATTTGGGGTCTGTTTCTTTGTCCTCTCAATTTTGCTGCTTCTTCAATTTTCAGCCTTAGTTGTTAAACTAATCAGCCATCAAACCCCTCAATTGTTAATCTATTCAAGCTGTTATCAGTAACCTAGCCTAACCACCACAGGGTGGAACAGAATAATTCCCCTTGTCAGGGCTCTTGATGGCATTGAGGCTGATGCCACTTGGAAAGCAATGCTCTGTCTGAGAAAGATTGCTTCTGCGGTTGTGGGGGATGGTGGAGGCTGACATCATACAGCCAGAACTTTTGGGAGTTGAACAGGAGATAGATAACCGCAAGCTTCAGCTGAATGCAACTGTAACTATTGCAAAAGACATATGATTCAGTTAAATAGCCTGGTAATGGAACAATGTGTTCCTGCAGTGTTTCCCTAAGATTGCAAAACATCCTTGAGCTTTATCTAATCAACCTCTATAAAATAAATTCAGGGACCGTGTTCAGAGCCTATTGTCTCTCCGTCAGGAGACAATGCCCAACCTGGTCCCCACGCTTCCTTACACTATTTGTGTTTTCTCTTTCTTCATCTCCTGTCAACCCCACTTAGGAACCCCCACTCCACATTGGTTGTGGCATTCAGTGTGTGGAATGCGTCAGCACAAGGATCCTGGTAGCTGTTTCACCCCAGACCCAGCAATCCCAGATTTTCCTCAAGCATAGAAGTCCACCACACCCATCCAATGTTGTAGCCCTGCGTAAGTGGCTACAAAGGAAACTTTGTGCCTTTGGCCTTTAAAGAGGCTTTCTGAGTCTCTAACTTTCTTTCTGGCAAACAGAATCCTTTTGTCTTATCACAGCTGATTATTATATGGGTTTCTTTCTGTCTTTGGTGCTGTAGGCTGGGAGCCCACCTTGAGGTTTAGACCACACATTTCCCCAGAACAGCCCCAGCCATGGAAACATCCCTCTGAATCTTTAGCTGCCACATGTGGGATCGTAGCCAGCCCACTCACATCTCCACATTCCCTACAAGTCTTGTGGTGAATTGGTTTCTTCTCTCTGTTGATGGCTATAGGCTTCCCTCCAGCTACAGTGCAGCTGGTTATTCAGGATGCTTTCTCTACCATTTAATTGTAATTCTTGATTGGTCCTGGGAAGAGGTTACTATAGTTTCCACATATCCCTCCACTATCTTGGATCTCCCTTAAAAAATTTTGTTAGATTGTATTGTGACAGCTGTTGTATCCATGTGCAGTTTAAAAAAAAACTCATCAAAACTGGTAAGTTATTGTGTAGCCATTTCAAAATTGAAAATGAAGAAAAACTCCCAACTTTTTCAGCATATTATGCTTCATTACTTCAAGGTTATAACAGAACTCAAACACAAAAATAGATTTGTATATTGAATGTAGAATGTGCTGAGACTGATCGAATGTATCAAAAATGGTTTGTGAGTTTTTGTACTAGAGACTTATACCTGGACAATGATCCATGGTGGGGTAGACCTGTTGAAGTTGATAGCAATTAAGTGAGGACATTAATACAAAAGTCAATATTATACTCTATGGGAGATAGCTGATATAATCTAAATATCCAGTTTTGGGTAATATGAAAAATATGTCTTTTATAAAAAAACAAAAAGGACATATTGGCCAATCCAATGAAATCTTTCTAAAACAGTTTACTAGGAGTTGACTTTTGACTGACAAGTAGTCAGTAATTGGATCCAATTTGGTCCAATAAGTCTATTGCAGCGGACATAGGCATCCCTGATGCAAGCAGGGAAGGAGTGGGAGAAATAAGTTCCTTGGTCTTTTCATTCATACCCTCTAACCTCCCATTACACTCTCCATAAGTCTAGTGTGACTGGAGCCCAAGAGAAAGGCATCTCAGTTGATGCTTTCCTGGATGATCAGCCTCCAGGATACACAAAACAAGATAGAATACAATGGAGAGTAAAGGCAGAGAAACTATCACCACAGGGAGTGATGTCTTCAGTTAAATACTATAAAGGAAATATGTCATACTTATACTCACATTTCCCTGCTGAAAAGAAGTTGATACCTGAATTCAATGGCTTGCTGAGAGCCTTTAAAAATGTTCTTTCAATTTTCTGTGCCTCAATTCATAACAATATTTTTATTTACCATTTTTTAAACAAAAAGGGTTGTTCTGATATATGTGACAGGATATGATGCAGTAAGCCATGCTTCTTGGGGTTAGAATATGTTGTAAATCCAGGAATCCCTAAAGCTCTTGACACATGACACAAAGTTTACAGTGATTAGGAAGTACAGTGTAAACTGGTATCTTGTGGACCTTTGAACTTTATAAAATAAGGTGTGAACATACTTTAGGAAACTTAAGGAAAAGCTTCAGTGGAGGTTAAATTGTTGACTTGTGAAGACCTTGGTGTGGAGCTGAGGAAGCTGAGTTCTGTTTTCACCATACCCATTTATGGTGCCTTTTGAAGTTCTTCAAATAGTGTTTCAAAGTGTAATTTGGGTTAAAGTTACAAGTAGACCAATGCAGCAGAGTGTTCCTTTTCATGTACTTTTCTATCCATCTACAAGGGTCTTTGGTCTTCAATTGGCCTTAGGAAAATGCATGCAATTTTCTTTGATATGCTGAAACTTGTAGCTCATACTGCTCTTTAGGGGGAAATCATGAGGCTCCTGTAAGGACAGGTTAAACAGAACTGTTAATTGTCAAAATCACTAATATTTGAAAAATTAGAAATACAGTAATTGGATATATTTATTTTTTAGGGCCCCATGAAAATAATCTCCTAACATTACTTAACTCAAGGGTTTTAATGTCTTAGGTAAAGTGCTTTGGTTCTATCATGCAGAATGAAATGTATATTCAAGAGAGAGCAGTAGAGAAGACTTGAGACAATCTAAAGAGAATAATCAATAGCAGTAGCCAGCAGAAGTTGACGAATGATAACGGAGCAACATGGAGCCTATGTAGGAATTTACTGTCCCCCAAAATAGTACAGAAATAAGACATGATGCACATGACAACATGTGAATATATTTCTTTCCTATCTTTAACTATTTGTTTGATATTTCTTTAATTGGAACCCCCCTTATAAAAACTTTCAAGTCTTAATTACTTTAGTTACTCAACAGTAAAAATATTTTTTAACTTGGACCTCCACATGTTTTTTCTGACTGTTGTTGTCTATTAGCTTTATTCTTCTATAAGTAGTACTAAAATAAAATCTCATCAAGAATTAAAAAAATAAAAGGATTGCTAAGACATAAATTTTTAGAAGATACTACTTAATTTTATTAAATATGAGTCCCCAAATCTTCACAGTTATGAGACGTCTGGTTAAAGAGGGTTGAATAAAGCTATATCTGCTCCCCTTTTCATCATATGAAACCCGGTAAAATCTGCAAAACAATCACAGAAAATTTAGGACCGAAGTTCACTTCTCACCATCCATGTCTGTTTTCAACTCTAAATGTCATGCTTTGAAGATTATCTGATAAATGTAATGATACTGCAGACAAAACGAGGTAGAAAGTTTGTAGAAGGTGCTTAACCAGACCTTGGGAAAGATTGAGATCTCCCTGAAAGGGAGAATATTGGTGCTTAAATGTCATGCACCAAGATAAGGAGGGTTGAAGAGTGCCTAGAAAAAGTAGGGAATATCCACATGCAGGTAACATTCTAAAACAGGTTGAGGAGAAGAAAGGTGTGCTCCTGTTTCTCAGTTCATATTTTCTGCTTTACTTCTGTCTGAGAAGCCATTGAAAGAGATTTTGGAACAAGGAGAAATGAAAGAAGGAACAGTAATCATGAGATATTAATGTAGAGAACTTGTGACAAAAGGTGGTTACTGTGCACCACACTGATTCATGTACAAGCATACTGGATATGATAGGTAAGGAGACATTTTATCAAGACAAAAGAAAACATGTTCCTCATTCCAATCTTCAGACATATCTACGTCCTGCTATCTTGCCTTTGCCTCGCTCCACATCCAGTAGTAAATCTCTACTGTTTTGAGCTTCTTTTAGCTGTCTAAGTTTGTTTCTACATTTTCAGTATTTTATAGGTTTTAAACAGATAAATTCTTTTTAAAATATAATGTCAGATGAGGAATCTTAAAGGTCATCAATTAATACTTACAGAAGACAGAAGAAATTATTGATGGCTTAAATTATATTGATTTCATAATTTTTAATTCTGCTCAATATATAAAACCTGTTTGCATTTACATCACATATTTTATATATACATATATTATATATAATATATGCATAATGTATACACATGTGTATATGTATACACATGTATACATGTGTGTATGTACACATATACACACAGTGTGTGTGCATGCATATGCTTTGCACATAATAAATATGTGCGTATTTATGCATTTGTTATATGTTATGTATATATGTTTGGAATATATATTATACATCATATGCATATACGATACATAATATATGCATGTGTGTATAATTTATATTTATCACATGTATATATCATGTTACAAACAGTATGTGATATATATTTATTGTGAATATATGGTTTATTTTATATCATGTATCATGTAATATCCATATACCAGATATACAGAGAGTGAGACAAAGAAAAAAGAGAGACAGAAAACATAAAGAGAGAGAAGTTCCCCTCCCCAGTGCTATTTGGGACAGTGATACTGGAGGGATGGATGATTCTCTTCACTGTTCAAATTCTGATCCATCACTCAGAGATGCCTACATTTGGATTTAGAATCTTGACTACTAGTAACTGAGCTTTCTTAATTTTATTTTGTTGTACCTTTTGTTCTTTCTCCTGTGGTAGAATCCAACCTGAAAAAAAGGTCTTTCTTCATTTCTTTAAATGTACATCCCCTCAATTTCATATTAAACATCTAACATCAAAAGTAAGAGGCTTTTCTGTCATCATTTATGATCTCAAGGCCAATATTAGAAAATAACATTGTATTTCCCTACATCATAACTGATCTTCATTTTCTCTTACATCATAGAATTGTAAATTATTTGAACCTAACGGAAAGGAAGGAGATAGATGTAGCATGCCATGTCACATTTCTCATTTCACGTAGTATTAAAAACAGTGTCTTCAAGGGAAATATCATTGTCTACATTTCAAAAATGATATAATTAGAGGATGAAATGTCTTAAATAGCTTGCATAAGGAGTCTGAGCTAATTTTTGGTAAGCCTGAGATTCCAGCTGTGACCATAGCCTCTGAAGACTTATTGCACCCAGCACAGTGTGCAATTCCAGCTGAGAATATATCACATATCAGAAAGCTGAGGTCCAGAGTGAAAAACTAATTCACAAAGCTCATTAGGTATAAAATTAGTTATAAAAGTAAGTTTCCTGAATCTTTTCTTAGTGCTTTGGTAACAACCAAGCTTTCTGTTCCCTACAGTAGGCATAGGGAAGGCCAACCATGCAGTGGCCCCACAGAGGACAAGTGCTTCCTTGTATTGAATTACGAAGTTCCCCTGGCTCCTCTTCTTTATATGTTTAATTTTCAGGTCATTCTTGTTTGTGTCTACACAGATCCTGAGTTCAATGGTCAACCCCCTGACTAGGTGATTTTTAAAGATCTCCTTAGTGCAGTCCAATTGAAGGTAACAGTTAACATTGCCTTATAATCCATCTACCAAGAAATTCCCCAGAATTTCCCCAGACCAAATCAGTATCCAGACCAAAGTTGGACACATATACAGATATTAATTAGAGAGTGTGAAAATGAAATTTCACTGGAAGGTTCTTTGAAAACAAATGTTACAATATCTTCATTGTGTATTATAGGGAATCACATCTGAAAATCACATGACCAAGAGTTTTTAAACAAGCAGCAAGACATTAACTTATTTATGAATCAAATTTTCCTTTTTATGCCAAAAGTACGTAGTTTTGTAGATGTTAGATTTGAATGCTTTATTCTGGAAAAAGCAAAAAATGTTTTTAAAGTATTTTACCTAGTGCATATGTATTGAATACCAAAAATGCTCAAATGGAAGCACATTGCTAACACCCACTATTCCTAATCAACAGCTTTTCTCATATCCATTAACTTGTCTAGTTGTATTATAGAAAAGTCTTTGATATTATTTATTGAGAAAAGAAGCAAAAGACTTATAGCAGGCACTTTTGTAGGGTAGGCTCTCTAATTTGAACTTATCAGATCTCCCTGGCATGATTAGGGAAATTTACTGGCCCTGGTGTAGGATGGAAACAAACTAATATTCATATTATATCATGTGGCCTAGGATAAATTGTTTAAAGAAAATTACTACTTACAGATTTAGTGAAGATCTCCCTCCATTTTATTCAGGTAATTTGATCACCTCCAATTCTCAGGAGAAGGTCAGTATTGGTTTATTCCCTAAAAGAAAATGCAATGAAAAACAAAATGCAGAAAGCTAGTCATTTTACAAAGGGTATTGTGGCTTCACAAGAGGAGGTAGAGATCCCATGGGCTGTTTCTCCTGTCCAGCCTGGGAGTAAATAACACATCAAAACATGAAGGCAGAGTAGAGAGAAAGGCATAGTGCACTGTGGAGGGTTGCAGAGGGATATACTGACAGAACATTAGTTGTGCACCTGTGACCTAAGAAGGAGAAAGCAGAAGGTATTTACATCCATGAAATTTTTTCTTTGGTTATTTCAAGTTACGAAGGATTCCATGAGATACTTGATGCTTCTTCCTACATAAATCAGCTAAGTTATTCCCATGTCTCCATGATGAGGACAGGTAGGAACCAACAAAATAAAGTCACAGTTAAGAAGAATACTCTGTGGGGCAGGGCATTTGGTGCACAAATTCTACCATTCATTACTTCTTTCCAATTTCATAAGGAATAAGCTATATTTACATGGACATTATACATGTAAAGACACAAATACAACATACAAAAGGAAATTTTTAACTTGTTATTGTTGGTCAAGTAGAATTGACTCGATTTTCCCCTCCACCACTACCCTCCACCCCAGCCATCCCCACTTCCTACCCTTGATCCTACTCCTCTTTGGTTTTGTCTATGTGTCCTTTATAGATGTTCCTGTCAACCCTTCCCTCATTAAAAAATAGCACTATCTCATAGTAGCTGGATTAGTGCATGATTACTACTCTCTAATAACCCTGGGCACATTTGCCCCAATAGCTATCAAGGCTTAAGTTCAGGAATCTGTGAAAGCCTCCCTGCTTTTCTTTCCCTCAAATCTGGAAGAATTAGATATACAAATATGAAACCATTTCCCAGAAAAGTGACTGTGGGCAGGCTTGTCAGTCATCTTGTCCCCAAAATTGAGAGGACAGAGCAGAAAATGTACCTTTAGCTGGGCTCTCAGAAGGCAAGCTCCCTCGATGTCTTTTTCCTGGATCCAAGGAACACCAGGAGAAACACATATGGCAAGAAGTGTTTCTTACACAATGTGAATCTTCAGACTGTGAAACAATGCCTAGTTACTCAGATACAGCCCATTTGGATCAGAGCCAGATGGTAACAGAGTAAATGAAAGTGTTAGAAGAGTTTATTCCTGTTTCTTTCTCTAAGGTCTCAGATAGAAATGTGAAAAGAAGAAGAAAGTCTTCTCCAGAACTTAGCAGCATCCTTTAGGCAAGTATGAAACAGACTATTTTCTTAACAGAGTGGTTGAGAAGATTAAATGAAATAATTTAATAAACAATTGTAATATGAACTCAATAAATCATGGTTTTGTTGCACCACACAGCTATAAGCAAAGCTGGCCTTAGTCTTTCATTCTTTTTTCTCCCCATTTCTTTCTTTCTTTTTTTAAATCGATGTTCAAGTACAGTTGTCTCCATATTTCCCCCACTAACCCTCCACACCCCAGTTATCCCCACTTCCTACCTTGATCTTATCTCCATTTGGCTTCGTCTGTGTGTCCTTTGTACAGGTTCCTTGACAACCCTTCCAACTTTTACCTTGTTATCCCCAACACTGCAACTCTATTTACTGTCACTTTTTTTTAATTTTGATGTCTCTAGTTATATTTTGCTTACATATTTTGTTAAATAAGTTCCACTTATAGTTGAGATCATGATATTTGCGTTTCACCACCTGGTTTACTTCACTTAGCGTAATACTCTCCAGATGTATCATATTGTTGTGAAAGGTAGGACTTCCTTCATTCTTTCTGCTGTGAAGTATTCCTTTGAGTAAATGTAGCATAGTTTTTTGATCCCCTCATTTACTAATGGGCACTTAGGTTTCATCCAACACTTGGCTGCAAATTATGCTGCTATGAACATTGGGATGCATAGATTTTTCTGAATTGGTGTTTCAGGACTATTAGGGTATAAACTCCACAGTGGAATTACTGGGGCAAAGACACTTCCATTTTTAGTTTTTGTTTTTGTTTTTGTTTTTTTTTTGTTTTGTTTTGTTTTTACGAAAATTCCTTACAGTTTTCCATGGTGTCTACACCAGTCTGCATTCCCACCTATAGTGTACTAAGGTTCTCTTTTCTCCAGAACCTTTCCAGTATGTGTTTGTTGATTTGGTTATGATGGCCATTCTGACCAGTCAGAACTGGAGTCTCATTGTGGCTTCAATTTGTATCTTTATGATGGCTAATGATGCTGAGCATCCATTCATATGTCTCTGGGCCCTCTGCATGTCTTCCTTGGAGAAATGTCTGTTTAGGTACTTTGCCCATGTTTTTGTTTGGTTGTTTTTCTTCCTGGAGTGGAGTCATGTGAGTTCTTTACATATTGTGGAGAACAAACACTTCCCCATGGTATCATTTGCAAATATACTTCCCATATGGTTAGTTCACGTTTCTTTTAGCTGTGCAGAAGCTGTTTATTTTCATGAGGTCCAATTTGTTTATTCCTCCTTTTATCATGTTTCCTCTACAACACATATTGATAAAAATATAGCTGCGTGGAATATCTGAGATGTCCCTGCCTATGTTCTCCTCTAGGAATTTGTAGGTTTCACAACTTATAATATTTCAGTCTTTTATCCATTTTAAGGTCATATTTGTGTATGGTGTAATTTGGTGGTTGAGTTTCATTTTTTTTCCCGTAGGGCTATCCAGTTCTCACACCATTTGTTGAAGAGGCTATTTTTATTCTCTTTTATGCTTCTGCACCCTTTGTAAAACAATAGTTCACCATAGATTCTTGGATTTATTTTGGGGCTCTCTCTTCTGTTCCATTAGTCTATGCGTCTGTTCCTGTGCCAGTACCATATTCTTTTGATTAAAGTGGCCATGTAATAAAGTTTGATATCAGGTAGTGTGATCTCTCCTACTTTGCTGTTATTTCTAAAAATTGCTGTAGCTATTCAGGGTCAGGAAATTTTTCATTAGTGCTTCAATTTTGCCCATTGTTATTGATTTCTTCAGACTTTCTGCTTCTTCTTGAATCTATTTTGGAAGATTATATTTTTTTTAGAAATTTGTTTAGTTTAGCCAGATTTTAAATTTCTTGACATATAAGGTTTGTTGTCAGAATTTCATACAATGTTTTGTATTTCTGTGATATTAGTTATAATCACCCCTCCTTCATTCCTGATTTAATTTTTTTGTGTACTCTCTATTTTTTTTCTGAATGGGTCAGCTTAAAAGTTTGTCAATTTTATTTATTTTTCAAAGAACCAGATGTTAGAATTATTGATCCTTGGAATTGCTCTTTTAGTCTCTATGTCAGTCAATTCTGCTTTGATCTTTGTTGTTTCCTTCCTTCTACTTTGCCTATATATTTAGATTCTCATATGTTGGTTTCATAGGATTATAACATTTACATTTTCTTGATGGATTTTTCTCTTGAGTATTACAAAGTGTCCTTCAGCATCTCTTTTTATGATCTTTGTTCTCAAGTCTATTTTGTCTGATGTCAATATTTCTACCCCTACTACCACCCCCAACCTCAATCATCCTGACTCCCCACCCTTGATCCTACCCCTCTCTGGTTTTATCCATGTGTCCTTCACAAATGTTCTTAAAAACCCTTCCCAATTTTTCCTCCATTACCATTCCCAGCCTCTCTTCTGCTTACTGTCAGATTGTTCTTTATTTCAATGTCTCTGGCTATATTTTTCTTGTGTGTTGTCTTTCTGATTAGGTTCCACTTGCAGGTGAGATCATAAGGTATTTGTTTTTCACCACCTGGCTTATTTCACATACTATAATGCTCTCTAGACCCATCCATGCTCTTGCAAATGGTAGAAGCGTCTTTTTTCTTTCTGCTACATTTTACTTTGAAGAGAAAAAATGTATTTGAAGTCAAAATGGGTTATTCTGAGTAAGTCTTGTGATTCAAGTGGCAGTGAGTGTTCTGTTTATAAAGCACTATACTATGTCATTGGGTGCCAAAACAGAGAGACTTCATTGGTCTATAGAACAACCCAAGAACCACCAAACCCCACGCCCCAACCCCACAACCCTGCCAATTCACCATTCTGGATAATTTATTCTCTATGACCAACAATATAGCTTTAGTCAAGTCATGTCACCCATTTGATAGAACAATGCCAAAAGTATAGTTTGTAGCTGAATATAGAAGCCAGACCAGAGATCACCAATCTATATACTTTTTCTTTTTGTTTTTTTTTTACTGTTGTTTGAGTACAGTTTTACGTCTTTTCCACTCAACCCAGCCCAACACCCTAGCCCTCCCCATCTCTCTCCCATTTCCACCACCCTGTTATTGTCAATATGTCCTTTATAGTTGTTCTTACCAACCCCTCACCCTTTTTTGTTTGCAAAATATATACAGAACTCACATGGCTCCATTCTAAGAGGATAAGCAACCCAATTAAAAAATTGGCAAAGGACCTAAACAGACAAATCTCCAAGGAGGACATACAGAGTATCCAGAGACATATGAACAGATGCTCAGCATCACTAGACATCATAGGGATGAAAATTAAAATCAAAATGATATACCACCTCAAACCAATCAGAATGTCCATCATACACAAAAATAAATTCAAGGTGGATAAAAGATTCAAATATATATAAGCCAGGGCACCATTAAAGTATTAGAGGAGAACATAGGCAGAAAAATCTCATATATTTCACACAATAACATTTTAACTGATATGTCCCCTAAGGCAAAGGACATAAAAGAAAGAATAAACAAATGTGATGTCATCAAAATAAAAAGCTTCTGCACAGCTAAAAAAAAGTATTAAAATAAAAATAGAACTAACTGTATGGGAAAACATATTTGCCAATGATACCTGAGAGAATGGTTTATTCTCCAAAATATATAATGAACTTATACAACTCCACTCTAAGAAGACAAGCAACCCAATTAAAAAATGGGCAAGGGACTTGAACAGACATTTCTGTAAGGAGGACATGCAGAGGATCTAGAGACACATGAAAAGATGGTCAATATCACCAGCTATCAGAGAGATGCAAATTAAAACCACAATGAGAAATCACTTCACACCAGTCAAAATGGCCATCATAAACAAAGCAACAACCAACAAGTGTTGGAGAGGTAGGGGAGAAAACGAGACCCTCGTGCACTGTTGGTGGGATTGCAGACTGGTACAACCACTATGGGAAGCAGTATGGAATTTTCTAAGAAAACTAAAAATGGATCTACCATTTGACCCAGCAATTCCACTGCTAGGATTATATCCTAAGACCCCTGAAACACCAAACCAAAAGAACCTATGCACCCCAATCTCCATAGCAGTACAATTTACAATCCCAGGTTTTGGAAGCAACCTAGGTGCCCATCAGTAAATGAATGGATGAACAAACTATGGTACATTTACACAATAAAATTCTATGCAGCAGAAAGAAAGAAGACGCTCCTACCCTTCATGACAGCATGGATGGAACTGGAGAGCATTATCCTAAGTGAAATAAGCAAGGAGCTGAAAGACAAGTACCATATGGTCTCACCTTTAACAGGAACCTAATCAACAAACAAGCAAACAAGCAAAATATAACCAAAGATACTGAAATTGAGAACAGACTGAGAGTCACCAGAGAGGAGAGGGGAGGGAATTTCAGAAGAAAAGGGAAAGGTTTACAGGAACAAGTAAAAAGGGCACATGGATGAAAACCAGGAGTGTGGAAATGGGATGGAGATGGGAAGGGCTGGGGTGGAGGGCTGGGGTGGCAATAAAAGACAGACAACTGTACAAGAACAACAACAATAAAAAAATAAAATAATTTTGTAAAGTAAAGTAAAGACAAAAAGAAAAATTACACTTACCTCAAAAGGTCATTTTTTAACATTTTTCATGAAATGTATTGGTGTGGCATTAGTTATTATAATTATAAATATTTCAAGTGTATAATGTTATAATAATGCACATGTATATTGTGTTGTGCCTACCACACCAAGTGAAGTCACCTAATGTTTCCAATCAACGTTAAATGCAGTATGAATTGCTTTTTTTGTAAAAGAAATGTTATTTTATTTTTTATTTTTTAAAAAATTTTCACTTTTTTATTGGTATACAAGTACAGTCCTTATTTATTAAATACTCTACTGTTAATTATTTAAGAACTCCCTTTGGCCATATGGCCCAACTCGTTTAAGTGTTCCACCAAAAGACTGTGAGTTAAATTGCTCAGGGCACATACCTGTGTTGCAGGTTTCATCCCCACTCAAGGTGCACAGGAAAGAAAACTGATTAATGTTTCTCTCTCAGATCAATATTTCTCTTCAACTCTCTCTCTCTCTCTCTCTCTCTTACTCTCTTGCTCTCTATTTCTCTCTCTTTTTCTCTCCCACTCTCCCACTCTCTCCCTCTCTCAAGCTCTCAATAACTTCCTTTGTTTCCCTTTATTATTCCCTAAAATCAATGAAAAATATATGTTGAGTTGAGGAATAAAAAAATATTTAAAATGATACTAATGACATTATCTGCAACATGGGACCAGATTGTTGTGGAACACCTTTATAGAACATTTAAAGGTAAACCAGATTGTTGTGGAACACCTTTATAGAACATTTAAAGGTAAACTGCATTTTATGCATATTCTTGAGTAAATGGAACATTTTCAAAGACAAATCTTGTACGAGGCAACAAATCAATTCCCAATAAATTAAAAAAATATGAAATTATATCTACTCTATTATCTGACTACAATTGTATGAAACTCAATATCAGGTATCAAGAAAATAAAACAGAAACAACACAAGTAATTGCAAATGAACCAACAGTTTTTAAACAACCAATAAATTAAAGAAATTAACAAAAAAACATGGAATCTACTTAAAGACACATGTAAATAAAAAAAAAATTAACTAAACCCGAGACACAGCAAAAGAACATCTAGAAGAAAATGTACACATTTCAGGACTATCTCAACAGGAGAAAATATGAAAAATGTATTTAAAATACCATACAATTCATGTAGAACAATAAATAGAACATATATCAGACCACAAATAAATATATTTTGAACACAAAGAAGAAGCCAATGAAACTAAGGGCTAATTCTTTGAAAAAATGTTTAAAATTTACAAGCTTCTTGTAACTTGTCAAGCAAAAAAAGATGGATAAATAAACAAAATTTCTTACAAAAAGTTTCTAACTCACACCACAGATAAGAACCATTAAACAAATCTGTGAACAATTTACTTGCAGTTTCATCCACTCCAGCACTCAAAGGAGGAGAAGTGGCAGGGACTGGTAAGATTCCCACATAGGATCACAGTCATGGTGTTACCTTGGTTTGTCTGCCCTGGGCAGCCAAACTGAGGCTCCACACTGCTGACTGACCTCAGACCTTAAAGAATAGTTTAGAGCCACTGTCTATATATAGTCAGTGAACCATTTTAGTATAGGATTCCAAATTCCAAAGTCTAAGAAATTCTGGAGGTGATTGGACAACATCCTGCTCTCTCAACTCTTTTCACTCAAGTCAGTTAATGGGGGACAGTCTAAGAAATGTGGTGCCTGGTTATAAGACTTCTATTGTCTGTTTGTGCTGTCACCAAAAAAGTGAAGTAACTTCTTCAACATTCTATTCCATGGCACTTTTCCCTTAAAAGACTTACCAGGAGATGACTCAGGCCTTTCACCTGATCACTTACAATACCTTTATAAATATACAAAGATTTCCAAGACAGTCCTCCCAATGACTTCTCAATAGTGACACCAGTATCCTATCATTCAGGAGAAAGAGCTGCAGTTAGACTTTCGATTTCTGATTCATTTAGTATCCTGCATAATGCATGTGTCTTCCTCATACTCCTGAGTAACCACAGCTACATAGTGTAGATGAGGCAAGAAACTAATTCCTAGAGATGTTAGCTGCATATAACAAAAATCTATAACATCTGTGGGCCATTGTTATATATGTTTAATGCAAAAACTCAGAAATGGCAAAATTATAATAATGGCTTAAACTTGACTTTCACTAATGTGATCCTCAGACAGGCATGCTACACTGAGCCACATTTAGAAATCTTCCTTTTAAAGAAGTTAAAGTTAAGAAGACAAAGAAATTCTTTATTTCATGCAATATTCTGTTATACTTATTATCAGGCCTTGTGCATGACAATAAGCCTACATGGTGGGCAGTCACCTCTTTGGCTCTCACTATACCCTTCCTACTGATATGTACATCTTAGTTTCACCACTAAGTGGTTACCAACCGGATCCTCCACAACAGATAACAGCCAATGTGATGAGAAGTCACACACAAGATATATTTAAACACAATGCCACATTTATTTACTCTTTGAGTTGTTTTGCTCATTTTATTTTGTTTCAGTCTCTTGTTTTGTATCTCTTTGTCTCTTTCTTCTTTTTTGTATCTATATGGGAAGTTTTGGGTCTACAAGCATTTTGGGAGAGGTAGAGGACAAGATGCTAATGAATATTATTCTATTCAGAAGACAACCACCCTGAACAAGCATACTTGACCTAGAATGTCAAGTTACTGTAGATGAAAAGCCCAGTGCAGATGCATACTAAGTGTTTGCTCTTCTTTAGTCTTCAAAAATAATTATATATGTTGTGCATAACATATATTTGAAGGCATTGTAGACTGTGGATGTGGCTCTGCGATGGATCAAAGCTGTGTCATCTAGGAGGAATCTGCTAAACATTTCTGCATTGCTACATTATGTCATTTTGAATTTGGTAGATATGGCATGAAAAGTGTTAGACTCAGGAGAGTAGAGAAGTCAGAAGCAGGGCCCAGGTGCTAGTTACCAGACAGGCAGAAGCTGTCCAGGTGGAAAGCTGGAAAGATCTGAAGCCTTAAATAAGACCCAATTTTAGAAAACTGAAAGAACCTCCAATGTGCTTCTCTGGGGCATCTTCTCTGTGCTTTCTCTGAAGGTCTCAAGGAGTCAGATCAGGCCTCAGCTAAAAAAAGGTGTGTGGCAGCTCTGGTATTCTTCAATGCTTGTAATGCCAGGTGTGGAGCTTTTGAAAAATGAAGTGTGTGAAAATCATTAGGAGAACAGAGGCAGGTTTGGGGTAAGACAGGTGGGGCTGTCATCAGTTGGAAGACATGGAGATCATCAATTGAATTGCAGAAATGTGAGTGGGGATGGAGTCAGCAGGAAGATAAGCAGATGTGGAAATTCTGTCATCAGTTTAAAGACAAAACGTGTATAGGGGACTGTTCTGCATGGCATGGGGAATGTAGCCCAGCCCCTGACTCAGAAAATCCAGTGGGGAGTGAATCAGCACACAGGACCCAATCCCGTGGATAGGTTCTTCCATGGGAAATCATACCTGCATTTTACCTATGCTGCTGTGAAGCTTGTTTTTCCTAAAACTTCCTCACCCTGAATTGGGTCAGGAAAGTTTCAAGTAACTTCCTCAAATCTATGCTAAACCTCTCCTGGACAAGTGTAACCAGTTCAACCACTTTTTCCTTCGCATTTGCAAATATCCTTTTTCTTCGTAGTAATTAGCAACTTCCTCTCCTTTGTTATCTGTAAAAGGTAACCACTTAAAGCGAACCTGCTCATGGTAAACGAGGACCATCCTCAATACAATATACCCAGAAAAGCAATAAAAGCCTGTCTAGGCAGGGATCAGACCCTCTCTCACTCAAAGTGGCCATGCTGTCCCTTTTTCTCCACAGGACTTCTGTAGTCTGTTTGAAATTGTTCATTGCATCCACAACACATGGACCCCTCAGTCCATGGCCACATCAAAAGTGGTGAGTAGGGCTACTGTCAGTTGGAATTCTGGGAAAGTTGTATTGTGCTGGCTACAGTGTAAGCATAGTTTTGTTTCTTGCTTAAGAGATTATTTCGGTCTGGTTTGAGCATGTGTTTGTTCTCTTCCCTGAAGACAACTTGTTGATGAGACTGTCTTTGCTGCAGTGCAAATTATTATATCATTTGTCACACATTACTTGTCCACAAAAGAGAAGATTGATCTGCCTTCTGACCCAGCAATTCCATTGCTAGGATTATATCCTAAGAACCCTGAAATACCAAACCAAAAGAACCTATGCACCCCAATGTTCATAGCAGCACAATTTACAATAGCCAAGTGTTAGAAGCAACCTAGGTGCCAATTAGTTAATGAATGGATCCAAAAGCTATGGTACATTTATACAATGGAATTCTATGCAGCAGAAAGAAAGAAGGAGCTCCTGCCCCATGCAAAAACATGGATGGAACTGGAGAGCATCATGTTAAGTGAAATAAGCCAGGTGATGAAAGACAAATACCATATGATCTCACCTTTAACAGGACTCTAATCAACAAAACAAACAAACAAACAAGCAAAGTAAAGACACTGAAATAGAGTATAGGCTGACAGTGACCAAAGGGGAGTGGGGAGGGAATTTCAGGGGGAAAGGGGAAGGGTTTGCATGAACAAGTATAAAGGACACATGGACAATAAAAAGAGGGAGGTAGAAATGGGAGGGTGGTGAGGAGAGCTGGGGGGTGGGCTGGAATAGGTAAAAGGCAGAAAACTATACTTGAACAAGTAAAATAAAAATGTTAAAAAATAAAAAAATAGAGAAGTTTTATTTCTGGGCTATTTCTATTAATCTTCAAGGACTTTTTGCACCAATACTATACTGTTGTGATTAGTATTTCCTTGTAGTGTGGTTTGAGATTTAGGATTGTGACCTTTCCAACTCTATTTTACTTTTTCAACTGTTTTGATAATTTTCAGTCTTTTTGGTTCTATGTAAACTTTCAAATTATTCATTGTGGTTCTGAGAAGACTAAAATTGGCATTTTGATAGAAATTTCATTAAACCTGTAAATTATTTGGAAAGTATGATTATTTGCAATAATCTAACCATTCCTATTTTTAGCATGATTTTTCTGTTTCCTTGTCAATTTTTATTCATTGTCTTATAAGTATGGTTCTAGAGTACTTTCACATATTTAATTCCATTGGTTTCCCAACATTTCATTCTTTTTTATGCAGCTGGAAATGGGATTATTTTCTCCATTTCTTCCACGGATGATTTGTTTAGATTTTATTTATTAATTTTTAGGTAGAGTGAAAGGGAGGAAGAGCGAGAAGGAATCATCAGTGTGTGAGAGAAGCATGGATCACTTGCCTTCCACACATACCCAACCTGGGACCTTGCTTGCATTCTGGGCACATGCCCTGACTTTGAATTGAATCAGTGACTTCCAATTGTTGAGATGATGCCCAACACACTGAGTAACACTAGTCAGATTTCTTTTTCAGACTTTTTACTTGTGTAAACAAATGTGACAAATTTCTGCATGTTAACATTGTATTTTGATATTTCAGTAATTTTGTTGTATTAATTCTATCCATTTTCTTGATTCTCCTGTGTTTCCCTATACTGGTATCACCTGCAAAAAGGGACTATTTTACTTTTCTACTTATTGATTAAATGTACTGATTTTGTTTTGTTTTGTTTTCAGTATGCTGTACCTACAATTTCTATCAGTAGGTGGAAACAGAGCGGAGATAGTGGACATTTCTTTTTCTTTTTTCTGAACTTAGGAAGAAAGCTTCACATATTCCACAATTGAGTACGGTAATAGCTCTGTGCTTAGCCTGTATAGCCCTTATGAACATGAGAGATTTTCATTCTGTATTCATTTTTGAATGTTGTTTAATCATAATAGATATTGAGTTTTGCCAAATGGCTTTTCTGCAACTTTTTGATGATCATGTGACTATAATTTTTTATTTTGTTTATTTGTTTAGTCACCTTAATGTTTTAAAATGTTGAAGCAGATATATGTTTTTGGTGTAATTCCTACTTGATTATAACATGTAGTTCTTTGAACATACTGATCAATTGTTATTTTTAACATTTTATTAATTTTTAGAGAGGCAAGTGAGGGAAAAACAGAGGGAGAGAAACATCAATGTGTGAATGCCTCTAGTGCATCTCCTACTGGGGATCTGCCCCCAACCCAGACATGTGTTCTGACTGGTAATCAAATTAGCAACCATTTGTTTCACAGGCCAGTACTCAATCTACTGAGCCACACCACCCATGGCATACTGAAAAATTCTGTTTGCTATTAATGTGTTAAGAATTGTGGCACCTGTGTTTCTTAGGAATATTGGCCTATAAGCTTTCCCTTTGTTTTA
Organism: Anoura caudifer; assembly: GCA_004027475.1. Lineage (NCBI taxonomy): Eukaryota > Metazoa > Chordata > Mammalia > Chiroptera > Phyllostomidae > Anoura > Anoura caudifer. The sequence goes on along the minus strand of PVKU01009801.1, from coordinate 8,956 downwards.
TCTTTCTTTGGTATTATTATTAGATTAGTGCTGGTCTCATAACATAAATATAGAAGTGTTATTCTGTGTTTTTTATAATACTTTCAAGAGAAAATGTATTAATTATTATTTAAATATTTGGTTGACTTTACCTATACATCATGTGGTCCTGGGACTTTGGGTTTTGTTGGGGCTTTTTATTGTTGCTTCAATTTCATTGCTAAATATGGGTCTATAGAGACTCTGTTTGTTTCTAGTTGAACCTTGGGAGGCTTCAAGTTTTTCTGTGAAATCTATTTTACCTAAATTGTCAAGTATGTTGGTATGTAATGGTTCATAATATTTTGTAATGTTTTTGTCAACCTGTGACATCAGACATTTTTATTTTTTTATTTTATTCATTTTTTATTCCTCTTTGATGACTCTTACTATTGGGTTGTTCGTTATATTTCTTTTTGAGTAAATCAGGTTTCACTTTATTCATTATTACCTTATAGTTTTGTTTTACTTATATGTACTCAGATCTGTGTTATAAATTTTCCTCTCCTTATGTGTTGGTGAGTTTTTATGTGTCTGGTTTCTTCAGGGATAAATTTGAAAGATTTTTGGTTTCATATTTCTGCTCTTGGTAGCCTTATGTAGCTATACTCTTTTCCCTTTTAACTGCTTTAACATACTAAATTTCATTAGGTTGTTTTTTCATTGGTGTGAGTGTCAAGGTAGATGTAGTATTCTATTCATTTCCCTCTTAGATCTATTAATTCCTTAGAAGCATGGTGTTTTAACAACATCAAATTCTCTGTACTACCTAATGCATATGCAGCAAACATATGCAGGAAAACCTCAGATATTCCATAGAGCTAAATTACACTGATATTTCCTCTAGAGCAAGTGCCATAAAGAAAAAAATAAACATATGGGACTTCATCAGAAAAAAAAAGCAACAACAACTTCTGCATGGATAAACAAAGCATCAGCAAAGTGCAAAGGGCACCAATTGTATGTGAAAAGATACTTGCCAATGATACCTCAGACAAAGTTTTGATCTCCAATATACTTTTTCATCCTTTTTTTTAATTTTTTCAATTATTTCATTGTTATTCAAGCACAGTTTTCTGCAATTAACCCCTACCAATATCCCCCACCCATGCTCTTCTCACCTCCCTCCCCTGATTCCACCCCCTTTTGTTTTGTACATGTGTCCTTTACAGTTGTTCCTGAAATCTCTCTCCACTGTTCAACTCATTATTACCTCCCACCACCCCTCTGGTTACTGTCAGGTTGTTCTTAATTTCAATATCTTTGGTTATATTTTGCTTGCTTGTTTGTTTTTTATTAGGTTCCAAAAATATTTTCATCATTTTAAAAATTATTTTATTTATTTGTAGAGAGATGGGAAAAATGCAGAGAAATATCTACTTGCCCCAATGACATTCTCCAAATAGGGGCCTGGCTTGCAACCTAGGTATAAATCCATACTTGAATGGATCCAGTGACATTTAGGTTCACAAAGTGTTGCCCAACACCATGGGACACAGCAGTCATGGCTCTATTTGATTTCATCTTTCTCTGGTCTTCTAACAGTTTCAATTATTCTGTGTCTTTCTCTTCTCTATCTTTTTTTTTTTTTTGTGGAATTGGGTTTCTAGAGGCATTTATTATGTAGGAAACAAGGTACTGCAAAATATTTTATGTTGTGGAAGGAAGCTAAAAATAAATTATTTCACTTAAAATGTCAATAATTTATGCACATAAGAGCCACAGTGTGAATATATAAACTGTGCATGTTTAGGATTAGCTTTCAGAATATTTATATGTGGTGTGGATTTTGAAATGCTGTAAGCTGAGGATGTGCCCTTTGTGATGTATCAAAGGTGTGTCCTTCATAAGGTACTTAGTGAAAAGCATTTGATTTGCTACATTTTGTCCTGCCCTATGGAATAAAAATTGCATGGGATATGTTAGGCACTGAAGCTTGGAAGAATTCAGAAGGAATCATTGGGACTTGTAAAGAGAGATACATCCTACATGGAAGGCTAGAAAGCTGAAGTTTAAAAAACGGCCCAGTTTTAGAGAATTGGGAGCAAGAGTGTCTGATGTGTCTTGCTTGGGCATTTTCTTGGGATGCCTTACCTGAGGAAGCTCAGTCTTCACCCAGAATTAAGGGGAGCCAGTACTGGTGTGTTTGCACACTGGTGTTTTCAGACTCTGGGCTTTTGAAGGAGTTGAGTGAAAAAATGTGTAGAAACAGGGCTGGTAAGGATCAAATGAACAGGGTTCTTGTTAGTTGGTACTTAATCATACATGTGCAGTATTGTCACAAGTTGGAAGGTAGGATGAAATGGATGAGACTGGGTTCAGTTGGAGGACATGGAGAAGAATGCAAGTCTGGTATATCTGAACCCTGGAAAAAGGTGTGTGGACTTGGTGTCAGTTTGAAGCCAAAGACAAGTGGGAAGGGACAGTATCAGCTGGAAGGCAGGGAGAAGTATGATGCTGCTGTCAGTTTGAAGAAATGGAAGTTGGTCAGGGCTAGAATGAATCACAAATAAATGTAAGGAACATGGAATTTCCATCTGTTGAAATTCTTGGAGAGGAGGTAGGCCTGACATTAGTTTAATTATTTTTTCTTGTAAATGCTGTTATAGAGTTGCCCAGATTTATTTTTGGTATGTATTATTTTCTGATTTTTGAAGACCACTTATTGAAGAGACTTTCTAAAACTCTTTCCACTTTGCTTTATTTCCTTTAACCGATGGTGTTTTGATTATGCTTGTTCACAATAAACTGTAGTATCTTCATCCTCTGCCTACAGAGAACATGGAACTAGACTTTGAAGTTCAGACCCACAGAGTCAGTTGTAGAGATGCTAGTGAGAGTCCCTTGCTGAGAACCCCTTCTCTTTTCCAACTTTCTCCTCAATCTTTTAAACATCTTTTCTGTACATTTGAGGGATAGATGCAGAAGTAAATTATTTCCTGTTGAAAATCTGGAAATGGAAGGGACAACTGTTGTGACTTTAAAGTAGATGTAATGCCTTTTACTTTGTAATCTGTAATACAGAGATCAAAATTTATTTGTCTCAAAGGGTCCTTTATAAATTATGTGTCATATGAGATGATTGAGGAAAAGTAATCTTATTTAAAAACACTGTGTTTTTTCCACTTCTTTTGTTTTTATTTATTTATTTATTTATTTATTTATTTATTTATATTCTAATTGTAGCATTGTTGTTCTCAGTTTAAATAAATTAGAAAATAAAAATAGACTCAATTGCAATATTACACTATGATTACCTGGTAGATATTAATAGACCACAAAAGCACAAAGAATAACTGAGAAGCACCATGAAACTTATATTCAAATAATTTGGCAATTTAATAAAATGGGACACCTTTCAAAAATTCACCCTTTGAGGCTAAGCTGGTAAAAATTACATGAGCTTAACAAAAAGATTACCAGCAACAAATTTGAAGTAATAATCTAAATACCAAAAGAAAATAACCCAGGACTAGTTATATTTACACAGGAATTCTAACACTTATTTTTAAATAATTAATAAATTGAACAAGTTCCCTTTCATATTGAATTTACAGGGACAGTATTACTCTTCTACTAAAACTGCACAAAGACAAGAGACAGAGACAGAGAGAGACTTATAGTCTTATATTCTTGAAAGGGTCAAGGCCAAAATTCTCAACAAAACAATAGCAAACCAAATTTAATACTATTTCTAAATGATTATACACCCCAATCAAGTGTGAATTTTACCACTGATGAAAGACTGGCTCAAAATCCAGTAATCAGTGCAATCCACCACATCAAAAACCATAAAGAGTCATATGATTATGTGAGAGACACAGCAAAAGCCTTTGAAAAACCAAATATGTATTACTGATAATATTTCAAAGAATGCTAATAAAAGGAAAGATCTCAGCTTCAAAAAGGCTATATATGATGTCCTCACAGCTAACAGAATACTCCTTTGTGAAATAATGTAAACATTTTGAAGATCAAAGACATGTCAAGAATGTCTACTCATTACTATTATTAAAAATAATAATGGAATATTTTTAAACATAGCAGTCAAAAATAAATGAAATGCATCTAACTAAAAAAGAATGATAACTGAGTATTTGTAGATGACATGATACTATATATGGAAAGTCATTTTTTTCTTTCTTTTTGTATGGATGTTCAAGTACAGTTGTCTCCATTTTCCCCCACCATTCCCCTCAGAGCAACCATCCCAGCTTCCCACCCTCGATCCCAGCCCCCTATGATTTTTTTCCACGTGTCCTTTTTAGATGTTCCTGACAACTCTTCCTTCTTTTTCTCCCCAACATCCCCTCACACCTCTGCTCTGATTACTGTCAGTTTGTTCATAATTTCAATGTATCTGCTTATCTTTTGCTTGCTTGAATGTTTTGTTGGTTATGTTCCATATATAAGTGAAATCATATGGTATTTGTCTTTCACTGCCTTGCTTATTGCATTTACCATTATGCTCTGCAGTCCCATCCATTCTGTCACAAAAGGTAGGAGCTCATTTCTTTCTGCTGTGTAGTATTCCATCATGTAATTGTACCACTGTTTTTTATCTAATTTTATTTATTGTTCTTGTACAAATTTCTGTCTTCTACTCACATCCCAGCACACCACCACAGCCCTTTCCAACTCCCTCCCATTTCCACCCCCCCCAGCTTTTGTCCATGTGTCTTTTTACTTGTTGCTTTAAAATCTTCCCCTTTTCTCCTGAAATTCCCTCCCCTCTCTTCTCTGTTGACTCTCAGCCTGTTCTCAATTTCAGCATCTTTGGTTATATTATACTTGTTTGCTTCTTTGGTCGATTAGATTCCTGTTAAAGGTGAGATCATATGGTATTTGTCCATCACCTCCTGGCTTATTTCACTTAGCATAATGCTCTCTAGTTCCATCCATGCTGTCGCGAAGATTAGGAGTTCCATCTATCTTTCTGCTGTGTAATATTCCATCCTGTAATTGTACCACTGTTTTTTGAACCATGCATTTACTGACGGGCACTTCTGTTGCTTCCAACACTTGGCTAGTATGAATGCTGCTGCAATGAACATTGCAGTGCATAGGTTCTTTTGAATTGATGTTTCCTAGTTCTTAGGATATACTCCCAGCAATGGAATTGCCATGTCAAAAATCAGGTTCATTTTTATTCTTCTGAGGAAATTCCATACTGTTTTCCACACTGGCTGTACCAGTGTTCACTCCCACCATAGTGCACTAGGGTTTCCTTTTCTCTACATCCTCTTCAACACTTGTGGTTCATTGCTTTGTTTGTCATGGCCACTCTAACCAGTGTGAAGTGGTATTTCATTGTGGTTTTAGAGTGCATTTCTTTGAAGGCTAGTGATGCTAATCATCTTTTCATATATCTTTGGGCCCTCTGTATGTCCTCCTTGAGAAGAATCTGTCAATTCCTTTTCTAATTTTTAATTATATTTTATTGATTATACTATTACAGTTGTCCCCTTTCTCCCCCATCATTCCCCTCCTCCCTGCAAAACCCCTGCAACCCACATTCCCCACTTTAATTCATGTACATGTTTTATAAGTTCTTTAGCTTCTACTTTTACCACACTAATCTTGCCCTCCCGCTATCTATTTTCTAGCCACTGTCAAATGCTACTTATTCTGTGTACCTTTCTCTCTCTCTCCTCTTCCCACTCTCCTGTTGCAAATCCTCCATGTGATCTCCATTTCTGTGTTCCTGCTTCTAGTGTAGTTATTTGCTTAGTTTGCTTTTGTTTTAGGTGTGGTTGTTAATATCTGTGAGTTTGCTGTCTTTTTACTGTCCTATTTTTTTACCTTCTTTTCCTTAGATAAGTCCCTTTAGCATTCCAACTTTCAAATTGGGTTGTATGTCTTCCCGTCATTGAGTCATATAACTTCTTTATACACTTTGGAAATTGAACCCTTGTCCAAGGTATCATTGCCTAATTTGTTTTCCCATATAGTTTGTTCTCTTTTTTAATGTTGTTTCTTTAGCCATAGAGAAGGGGAATCCCATTTTCTATAGCTAAAGAGATCCCATTTGTGAATTCTTTCCTTGCTCTATGGGATATATAGCTGAAAATACGGCTGCATGAAATATCTGAGATTTTCTTGCCTATGTTCTACTCTCAGACTTTTATGGTGTCATGACTTATACTTAATTCATTTATCCACCTTGAATTTATATTTCTGTATGGCTTAATGTGATGATCCAGTTTGAATTTTATGCATGCAGTTTTCCAGCTCTCCCAACATTTGTTGAAGATACTATTTTTACTCCATTTTATGCTTCTTCCCACTTTGTCAAACATTAATTCACCATAGACACTTGGGTTTATTATCAAGCTTTCTTGTATGTTCCATTGGTCTAACTGTCTGTTCTTAGGCTTGTACCAGAGTGTTTTGTTTACAATGACCTTGTAATATAGTTTGATATCAAGTATTGTGACACCTCTTACTTTGTTCTTCTTTCTTAACATTGCTGTGGCTATTCGGGGATATTTATGGTTCCATATAAATTTTGGAAATGTTTGTTCCACATCTATGAAATATGGCATTGTTACTTTAGTTGGGGTGGAATTGAGTCTATAAATTGCTTTGACTCAGGGAACCAACCCACCTCCACAAAAATATATCCCTCTACAATATCAGTATCGATGGCAAATGAAAGTTTTAATAAGGATGTAATTTGATTAAGGCTATTTTAGGAAAGGAGAGAGATAAACTACAGTACAAATTCTAGTGACTTATTATATACTAACTGGCTGGACATGAAGTGACCATTTAAGAGCTATGCAGAAAAGAAATTATTACTAGTCATGGAAAAGACAAGAGTCAATTCCATCTCGGTACACTTTAGTATTTAGCGCTTTTTTTTTCTTTCTGGATCTGCCTCTAGTGGTGTCAGATGTTGACCCTGTCTGGCCTTTAGGCTGCCTGCTCTGTGACTACCAGAGTTCTGCTTACTATAAATGTCTGTTTCACATGTTAGTTAGTTTGCAGTCAGCAGTCAGGCTTAAGCACCATAGGGAGGGCCATAATTCCTCTCGGGGTTGGCATTATTGTCTTCCCTCATGTTGCTGCTGAGAGGGGTATGCATGGATGGGATGGCTGCTGCAGTATGGGAGATGACTAGGAACAAGGATTCCAGTGGCTAGTCTCTCAGTTTTCTCCTCTATGCCTCCATCTTCAGTCTCTCCTCAAGCATCTCTAGTACACTCCGCCCACCTCTTTGTCAGGGATTACATCTGTGACTGTCTTCTTTAGTTATTAATTTAGTCTCTCTGCACTCCACAGTCAGGCTTCAGAAACAGAGAGCAAGTTTAGAGTCTCTCTTAGGGGCTGGGCTGTTGTTTCCCCTCAGGCTGCTGTCACTCACAAAAGCAGGGTCTGCCTGGGTACATTGGCTGCTGGGGTTTGGGGGCTGACCAAGCACTGGGTTTCCTGTGTTTACTCTCTCTAACTCTCCCCAACATTTCCAGCACCAGTCTCTGCTCAGGCATATCCAGGCCACACTGCCCCCAACTTTGCTGGAATCTCGGGTAAGTGACAGCAAATGAGAATATGTGCTATGGCCCAGTAAATGGCTGTTTGGGTCTCCAGCCATCTGTCTCTGTCAGAGCCAACCCTGCTACTTATTGCCTATGGTTGTTATCTTTAAACTTTCTAGCTCTAGTGTTCTAGACTGGGTATCCCGGGTCTAGGACACTAGAGATACAACACTAGCTTAGGGTTTAGACTCCATTCCTCTCAGGGGAGTCTAATATGACACTTAATTATCCCTCATGTATTGATGCCCATTAGAACCAAGACATGGCTGTTGAGACTCCACTGCACTAGTTACCAGACAGGTTATGCCAAGGGTATTTCTTCTATCTACCTGAGGTACTAAGGCTTATCTCTTGCTATAGTTCAGTTGTTATTCTGGGTAATTTCTCCACAATTTAGTTGTAATTCCAGGTGGGCCCTACTCCTCTGCCATCTTGTTGCCCATCTACAATTTCGTAAAATATTCAACAAAAATAATAAAATTAATGAAATATTTTACTAAGAATGAAATGAAACCTAAATGTACAGAAATCCGAAACATTCATAGCATTAATAAACAATGAAAGAAGTAAAGAAACTAATCCCATTTACAATTGCATGGAAGGAAAATAAATGTCTGTGAATTGGAATAAACAAAGAGGTGAAGGACCTCTACTCTCAAAATTAAGGGACATTGAAGAGAGAAAGTGAAAAGAACACAAAAAAATGGAAAGATAAATCATTCCTATACAATGGGAAGATTAAATTGTTATAATTGTAATACTTCCCAAAGCTATTAATTCAATTCAAAGATTATCAAACTACTGCTCAGAATTTACAAAACAACCTTAAAATGAATGTATAAAGAACCACAAATATTTTAAATAAGCAAAATATCTTAGGAGACCAAAACACAATGTTGGAGATATCACACTCCATGTTCTCACACTGTACCATAACAGTAAAACAATATTTTAATAAATATATAATATAAATTATATATATTATATATATCATTATATGCAATGAACATAGAACAAAGTATAATAATACTTTAGTACTATATTAAACTATCAAAACAGAAAGGTATCAACCCAAATCAGACACCTAAATCCAGGAAACAGTATAGACAATTGAGAACTAAACCCTCTTACATTAATAAGTAACGTGTGAATTAGAGGGCAAAAATACACCCTAACCATTTGAGAGACTTTCCAAAAACTAGTCTTGGAAAAGCAAAATTTATGCAATCAATAAAACTCATCTGCATTCTTACATCATATATAAAAATGATTTTAACCTGATAACAGCTCTTCCCACCTCTTCCATATTTTCAACTGACACCATCCCTGCTTCTCTCTTACCCACCTCTCCCTGTCTTCCCATTGACGTGAGCACCTCACCAATCCCTGCCTCACAGAAA